>JAJIBD010002921.1:0-61690 GCA_021461705.1 Cryptotis parvus
CTTCCTTAAAATATCATTATCTACTTCCCTTTTTTGTTTTACAACTATGCCCAATCTCCAGTTCTTGGGAGCCACCACAACAATGCTCAGGAATTTTTCATGACAGGGATGTTATCTGGGGCCCCCTGCAGACATGCGCGCCTAGCCCTTAAGTCATCATACCAGATCAAATCTCACTTATATTGATGTTGGTTAAGAGACAAAAGAAAGAAGGGGACTGGGGCCAGAGATAGCACGAAGCGGGTCAGGGGGCTTTTGCGTGCACACGGCAGACCTGGGTTTGATCCTCGGCATTTCTTATGATCCCCTAGCACTGCCAGGAGTAATTCTGACCAAAGAGCCAGGAAGTAACCCCTGAGCGTCGCTAGGTGTGACCCCCAAAAATAAAAGAAAAGAAGGTGCCTGTATGAAGGGGCATCCATCACTCATGAGCCAACTTCCTACCAACTCCTGCACCCATAGGGGCTGGCATCATCTCTCCCTCCCCTGCTTCTGGTGCAAGGATTTTTCTCCACCAGCTCCTAGCCAGCAGCAGCTGGTATCATGAGACTATTCTTAGTTCAGCGGCTCACTTAGCAAATCACATCATTATGGGGGGGTTTAGCACAAGTGCAGTTTTTCCTACACTTTACAATTGATTTGGAGCAGAGAAGCATTCCATTGTTGTGGGCCCTACGTGTTGAGCTTGCATGCATTTTCATATTTTAGAAAATCAATTGCTGGCATTAGAAGTACATTCATTAAACTGTGCCCAACAAGAAAGCCAACAGTTAGTTCTAGCAAGGGGAGGTTACATAGGAGGAAGAGAGAAGAAAGCAAGTTGAGAAGTCACTATAAGAGAATTTCCTTTCCTTCCCCTTCATGAGACCTAATGAGGGGGTCTGAGGTTTGAGAGAGGCTTGAGAGCTCTCCACAATCCCTTTAACAGATTGGACCAGACAGCTCAGACTGAAGCTGGATAACCAGATTTGTAGCCCAGCCAGTGCTGTTTCCTTAACTCTGCTCTACTGCTCACTCGTAGGTGACTTTTTCTGGTACTTGTTCCTGAGATTCCTGCCAGCAGGGATGTGCCCAGTTAGAGGGGCATGTTGACATGACATAGACACATTTTTTTGAAACTGAAGATAAAGATAAAATAGTACAGGGGTTAAAGCACTTGCTTGCCGTGGTTTACTGTTGTTCCATCTCTGAACTATAAATGGGACCCTAAGCACAGCAAGAAGTAACCTTGAACACCGCAAGTTTCTACAATTCCAAAGTCAAAATTAGGAGGGCCATAGAGATAGTCCAGTGAGGAGGGAGTTTGCCTTGCACGCAGCTGACCTGGGTTTGATTCTTGGCATCCCATATAGTCCCTCAAGCACCACCAGGAGTAATTCTTGAGTGCAGAGCCAGGAATAACCCATGAGCATTGCTGGATTTGACCCAAAAGCAAAAAAAAAAAAAAAATTAAAAGTCAGAACAAAACATAAATTTAGAACTAAGGGATACTTAACAGGGATTTTCCTGCCAGCTACCTACCAGGTTGATGGAAGCAAAGTTGCACTCCCAGAGAAAGAGGCTCCAGAGGTAGGAGCTCTTCCGCCATTTCTGAGTATCATGGTACCATGAGAAACTTACAAACATGGGGCGAGCTGCTAATACTGCCCCCTAGCCCAGCTGCTCATGAGTGTACCTGGGAGGGATGGCGGATTCTAGCTCAGGCTGCCACCCCAGCAGAGTCCATAGCAAGCCAGAAGACCCCACCCATGAGGGGCCCCCATTTTCCACATCGGACTATCCCCTCGTCAGAACTCCACCAGCAGACCAGCCTATCACAGCCCAGCTTCCGCTGCAGCCAAGTGGCTGCGCTGTTCATCAATAAATGCTGGATTTTGAGATGACTACAGGAGTTTACTACCCACGGCAGAGCCTGGCAAGCTACCCGTGTCGTATTTGATATGCCAAATACCAGTAACAATTATAGACCTCATTCCCATGACCTGATGGAATGGTTTGAGGCTCTTTTATGTTCCTGGAGCAAGCAGGTGCCCTTGGGCTCTACTTGCATGAGATGGGTCATATGGAGATATTACTGGTGCCCACTGAGCAAATCGGATGATAAACGGGAAGAAAGGGATACAGTGATGGTACCATTGGGCAATTGTAATGCCTCTCTTTCTCTGCATCTTAATATCAGTTTTATGAGAGGTTATTTTCCCTTGGTTTGATCCATGGGTGGTTTTCTTTTGTTACAGGGGTCTCAACCTGCTTTTCTGGGTCTCTCCTCCCAGTTCTTTGTTCCTCCATGTTATTGGTCACGGGGTAGAAAATTTTGTATGTGGAAGTTACCTAGGAAAATATTGTAAAGGACATGGGCAGAGCTTTCTGTGGGTGAAGCACCTGGAGAAAACATTGCATTATCTGAGGTCTTAATCATCTTTCTGAACTGAGCTACCTTCATGGCCTCAAATGAACCTATCTCTCTGCTCCTCATGCTACTAACACAGATCTGGGGCAGAAGTTGGAAATGTTGAGTAAGACAGTGAAAGCATTCAGCTGCTATTGAAAAACAATGTCAGTGCTGTGGTTTGAAGGCTGCAACATCCATGCATCCATGCATACAGTCTGCTTTCATGGATAATGAAGGAACTATATTTTCAGATTGCCCATTCCCTCCCAGGAACAGGAAGCAGCAATTCAATAGTAAGGAAGCCACAATGGCATAGTGACGGTCATGCACAATGGAATATCACATAATAGGACACTCGTCGTGGTGGAAATGTGCCCCTCACTCCAAAGATACTGAAGCCTTAATCTTTACACTTCAGCAAATGAACTTTCTTTTTGGAACTAGGAATGCAAATGAAATTTGTTCTGACATGGTCATACTGGACTAGACTGGGTCCTAATTCAATAGGGGGTATGGCAAAGAGGTAAGGGAACTACATGTGAAGACAGAGATCAGAACCTATAAACCAGGAACCCTGTGGGTTATCGGAAGCCCAGAGGAAGGGAGAGGGAGGTCTCAAGTCGCTTCAGAGTTCCCAGCAAGAAGAAACCTAATGCCCTAGATTCTGTTTCCTCACCCTGGGAAGACTAGATAGTTAAATCATTCCGCTTGTGGTGCTTTGATATATAGGAAATGAATAGTTATCATAGTTAACTCTGACCTGGTAAAGCAGTATGCTTTGTTTTCCACATTAGGAGAAGCCAAGAAGATGAGGTGATCAAAGACTAAAAGAAATTATTCCCAAGTGTGGATATTCATCCGATTCCAGTGGCATCTATAGGACATAGTTCTGGTCAAATTAAAATAAATAATGTTATTAATATTACTATTCTTACTCTTTTTTGGAATGATAAGGATCATGCAGGGAATAGTGACTTCATGAAGTCAATAGAATAAGACAGATTTTTGATCTATACTTCTTTTCTACTGCAAATATAAATTTTATAATTGATAACTCTTTTCAAGTAAATAAACACATACAATATAATTTGTAATCAAATAGTTTTACATATTTTTGAAATTTGTTAAGATAGAGCATTTATTTTTTGATGTTAGTTTAAGACCAGCTTGCGCCACGCTGTTCATCAATAAATGCTGGACTTAGAGATGACTACAAGAGTATGCTACCTGCACGGCAGAGCCTGGCAAGCTACCCATGTTGTATTTGCTATTCCAAATACCAGTAACAATTATAGACCTCATTCCCTAAATGAATTGACGCTCTTTATGTTCCTGGAGCAAGCAGATGCCCCTTGAGCTCTACTAGCATGAGACAGGACATATAGAGATGTAACTGGGGCCCGCTCAAGCAAATCGTTGATGAACGGGAAGACAGTGACAGTGACAGTTTAAGACCACTTTACATGCTTCCTGAGAAAGGACCATCATTTACTCTGAAACTCTCTCCTAATTTATTTTTAATATTTACATTTTTATTGATCCTTGCAACTCACAGTCTGGTAACTGCTATGTAAGCCCTTCTGAAAGTCTATCATCTCCTTGGAAACTTACCTGGACATCGAGACTTAGCTAGTTTCTCTTAGGGATTTTGTCTACAGGAAAGGAAGGTGCCACTGCAAACCAGAAGGGAAGAAGTCAGGAGCGCTATAAATATCCTACAGGGCTTTGGAGCAGCGACCCCCAAAAACAAAGAATTATTCATTTCTAAGTATCAGTGGGACCAAGTTTATGAACCTTACCCAGGCCCACCTTAGTTCTCTATGTAGTGGCATTTTCAACTTTGTATGTGTGAGTATGTGTATGTATATGAGTGTGTATACAAACTTACATGTATTACAACTTGCACCCCTAGTTTTGTATCATATTCTAATCATTTCCATGTTTGAGCCTGTGAACATCTCTGTTCTTCCACTGGTTCAGTTATGAAATTTGGACCAAGCTCACCCACTTACTCTAGGCTTCCTCTGAAAAAATGAGATAATAATATTTAACTGAGGTCTAACTAACTAAATAATGACAGTTAGTGCAAGTAAATAGGACCCTTAATTGATAGTGCTTGTTATGGGCCAATGACTGTGCTAAACATTGGATTTTCCTACTGACTCTTCCTTTTCCTGCCTTTTTGGCTCACTTAAGTCTATTATCACTCAATTACATCCCAAAACAACACTGTATGGTTAGTGTAATGATGATCCCTTTATTAAGTATACATTTACTAAACTATGTCATTTCTGTAATTATCATATCTTGAGCACTCAGGATTCTTGGAGACACTGAGACTAGAAGGGAGATTAATCTCGCCTTTTGCCCTGGCACCTGGTTTGTCTGTCTTGGTCCATGATTCTTCTCATTGAGAGACTCAGTACTAGCACTTCTTTCTGTGGTCAGCAAGCTCTCCCAGGAATGCCCCATGGAGACAATGCACTAGCATCAGAGGGTCAAGCCACTTACAACCCTTTTTTGGTCTCAGGTCTACAAATTCCTCTCAGGCTAAAACAAGTGGGATCCTACAGCTAATGTGTATCTAAGGGTATGGTAAAGGGAGCGGTTAAAACAGGAAAAGAATGTCTGACAGGTTTGCAAATGTGACCTGTTAGCAACGTCCACACTTACACACTAAAGCTCAAGACCTCTTGTCCTGAGACAAGAAAGCATCAACTTTGCAAGAAATTACCTTTGGTCCTGGCCACATGCCTCACAGGTGTGAAAAGTTCCAGGTCAGGGCTGCATGCTCTGGCTAGTGAGCTCTTGGCTGTGGTAATTCTGCCCAGTGCCTTCCAGGGAGCCAGATAGAGGCAGGGCCAATGCTCCCCACCCCAGGAAATAAAGCATCTGTAGACAGGAGAATGAGCCAGGAGGCAGGGAAGGGAAGAGTCAGTAGAAAAAAGCCTTTAGAAAGCCTTCCCCCTCCCATCTGTCCAGTTCGTGTGAAGGCTCTGTTTTCCATACTTAAAGGATTTGTAAATTCATTACCAACAAGTAAAATGTACAAAGCACACACAGAGACATCGAGGTCTGATTCACCATCTGCTGGGGAGTTGCATGCATGCAAACAGAGCGTGCTGTTGCTTGTCGGTGAGCAGGAACACGCTGGCCCATGGGCCCAACAATGCCCCTGGGCAGGTGCTCACTTCCATCCATCTTACTCCACTGGGAAGGGCAGCGCTGACTGGGTCTGGAACGTCTGGCTCTCTCTTGTCCAGTTAACCCTCCAAAGCTGGGTGTAAGATGATGAACAAAACAAGATCATCTTAGTTTCTGAAACCCTAGTTGGAGGCACAGGGAGTGCAGAGTTTCTTAGCAATTCCTGCAGGTCTAAGCCTCACTTTTTCAATGGCGCCAGCTTGACTGGGTGTCTGGGGAAAGGGCTGCTGGCAGGGCTTTGTCTTGTGCTAGAAAGATCTTCCAAACCCCCATTCCAACCTCTGCCTTTGTTGGTTCCAGAGAATTATATTATGGGCAGCCTCTGGCAAAATAAGAATGAACAACCGTAGTGCTTGGCTTCCAGTATGATCCATGTGATGGCCTCTGGGTCCCATTCCTTTTGGCAGAACCAGTAACTGCAAGACCAGCCACCTTGATGCAGTGAACAGGCTGCTGCTGTCCTGGCTTGGGAGCCAACACAGGCATCATGGCAGGAAGGAATGGGCATTGCTGTGCCAAGTAACCTCCTCCTCATTATACCTTGCTGTCTTACCTAGCTCAAACAGCCTAAATTTAACTATGCCCATAATTCTTTCAACTGCACCCAAGCAGTTAGGGGTTTCTGAATCCTCAGAACCTCTGGAGTTAGGCCTACCTCTCTCTCTCTCTATCTCCCATGAAAGAGGACTCTGTCTAGAGAGGTGTTAGGGCTAGCCAGTACATCCACTTGTCATTATTTTTATGCCCTCAATTTTCCCATTGTCACATTACTCCCTTCTAAATAGTCTTCTCTGGTGGCATGGACTTCTGGTGACCTTCATAGATTCAACTAACACCTTTCTCTGTTTTGTGGTCTCTTGTCCAGAATCTCCTGGCTCCAAAGAACTGTCTGTGGAGTGACCAGCCACAATCCTCTCTGTCCTTGAGGGTGTGCCAAAAGGAGCCTCAGAGCCCACTGCCTCTCTTGTCAGCTCCTGTCCAGGTGTCTTCACTCTGGCACTTTTGTACTCTATCCTATCACACAGAAAGCAGAGTCCCAGAGTTCAGGACTTTCTATAGATGTCCCAGTTTCACCAGCTGAGTGACAGTAACCATCAATGACAGTTCACTCATTTCATAGGTAATTGTCAAAAGTACAGGGTTAAGAATATTTTTAAGAATTGAATTAGCCAGTAACATCAGGTCCTTGCCATCAGGGAGTCTGGAATGCTAGGAAGGGATGATAAATAACCATCTCTAATTTTGAAAAAATAATTCAGTGTCGGGGACGCCACTGGGGTCCCCAACAGTGCTGGGAAGTAAGTTCTCTTCTACCTCCAAGGCCAGCGGGAATGGATGAAAACTCAGGAATCTGGCAAGGTTTTAAAATGCTTTACTCATCACAGGTTCAGGCATACAAATCAGCAATAGGCAAAACCCTGTGCTTAGTATTTCCAGCTAGAACCCCAGCCATGTGTAGGTGGCCATGTGTAGGTGTAACACGGCCATCACGTGTTAAGGCCCTGTAAAAACTAGACAAAGACAAGACACCCAAGAAGAGTGCAAGCCCCAAACGAGAGCCCCAAAAAGAGAGTGAGCAAGAGGAAGCGGGCTAGTTTTATACCCCCTGCAACTCAGACCCCTCCCACTATTATGGGAAGCAGGGAGGGTCAAATGCCCTTAGGTAATTTCTCCCAGCACCTCACATAGGACCTTTTATATGATAAATGTTTTGAGCCAAGATCTTCCTGGAAATGCCTTTTATAAGGTAGAAAAGGGGTTTCTGAGATGGCATGTCTCTGTACCAAAGACTAATACTAATGCCAGTTAAATATTTCTCCAAGCCTTCACAAGAGTCTCATCTAATTCAGAGTAGTTTTGTATTTTAAGTTGCCTTTGAGTTATCAGGGAGCCATGCTTGCTGCTTGGAGTCAAACAGCATTTCTCTCTGGTCTAATTACTTAGAGATCCAACGTGGCCAGGCAAATATGCTGGTAAGATCTAGCTAGTCCGACGATGATTGTGGTAGCATGAGAGAATATTTATACCAGCCAGTACAGAATACATGGTCAGATAAACCACCACATTTAAACTACCCCACTGTCTACAAAGTGATCTGCAGGAGGCAATCCAGGCAGATGCAGAGGCTTTTGGGAGTCCTGCAACAGGGGAGGGTGTGAGTAATTTTTATGTGTGTATCAAAGAAAGCCTACCTAGTAGTTGAATTTTAGGAACCTTTTTTTCTGTTTTTAAGTTGGTATTTTTTTGGGGGGTTATATCCAGTGATGCTCAGGGATTACTCCTGGCTCTGCTTTTAGGAACTATTCCTGACATTTCTCAGGGGGACAATATGGGATGTAAAGAATAGAATCCAGGTCAGGCACGTGGGAGGCAAGCCCCCTACTAGCTGAACTATCTCTCCAGCCCCCAGAACCACTGCATAAAGCGAAGACAGTGATGACTAATAGCAGTGTTTCACATGGCAGGTCTCCTGGAACCTCTTCTTCTATGTGGGGGCAGACCTCAGCCCCCAGAATGAGGCTGATGGTGGTGCTCCGGAGATTTGTTTCTGTCCCTTTAGTCCATATTTCTATTTAGCATTTCTTTTTTTTAGGAACTTATTTATTGTTTCTTGTCCTCCTTTATTTGAGTTCATTTCCATAAGGCTACAGCATTTGCTGTGTGGAGTTTACAGATATGTTTTCAAAGCTTAGAACAGTGCCTGGCATTTAATGGTACCGAATAAAACTTTGTTCGAGAATAAATGCGCAAAATGAGAGATTTTATTGAACACAGCTAGGTATCAGGTACTGTGAAAGACCGTCCTATTCTCAGTCCTCAATTTCATCCTGACTCTGAAAGGTTGTACAAGGCAGGAAAGTAGAAAAGGAGCCGGAGCGATAGCACAACAGGTAGGATGTTTGCCTTGCATGCGGCCAACCCAGTTTCAATCCCGGCATCCCATATGGTCCCCCAGGAACCGCCAGGAGTAATTCCTGAGCGAAAAGTCAGGAGTAAACCCTGAGCATGGCCGGGTGTGACCCAAAAAAAAAAGGAAAGTAGAAGAATCCACCAGGTGACACTGATTATTACTTAAGAAGTGACAGAAGCTGAGTTATGTATTGAGGAGACACTAGATGAGAGCCGTATATAGAAGTGGAATTGACATGATTTGAGACTGTGACTCCATGATAGGAGTTCAGAGGAAGGAAGGAGGAAAGAAGAAGGAAAAAGGAAAGAGAGGGAAAAGATCCCAGGCATAGCACTCATTTGTGGGACATTTGCTAAGTTACAAAGCAGACAGGGAAATTGCAAGCTCACTTTCAGATGCTGAGCTGAAGTCTGCTCAAATTCTGCAAAGGGATGACCTAGAAGGCAGTGGGGACTTAGAAGGCAGCCCCCAGAAGCAACAAAGGCTGGCAACAGACCTTCAGCACTGTGGCCAAATGCAGAAGCCATGTGAGGCTGTAGCAGTGGAGACAGTTTCTCCCCAGACATTCCACAGGATGGAGGGAAGAGTAGCGGGTCCAAACCCGAAAGGCACATTACCCAGACACAGAAACATCCCGGGACTCCAAAAAAGGAAGATTCTTTCTCAGAATGTGGAGCTTACAGTGTTTTCCCTGTTTGTGGAAGCTGACTTAACCTAGTACCATCCCACTGTGGTACTAGGTTAAGTCAGCTGGGGATCCTGCACTGAGCCCCTCTCAGGGACTAGGTGTGAGGTCTGAGACTGCAGATTGGCTATTGGGGATCAACCTCTTTCCCCTAAAGTCACCTTCTGAGCCTTCTTCTTTGGGAGTTGCCATGATGCCATGAGGCTTCTTTCTGCTGCTCGTGTTAAACTGGCCTATACTTCCCGATCCCTGTACAAGGCTGCTACTCCCTCCCCTCCAGGCCTCTGGGCTGCGCTTTCATCTTCAGGCCTGCCTGAAGTCAGCCTGCATGCACCACAGTCACGTAAATGGTGGTAATGTGTGCTCAGTAATCAGTGCTCTTGCTCACTGCTCTTCCTCAGTGCTCCTGCTCTTGCTGAGTGCCCAGTGATCTGGCTGAGTGCTCAGTGCTCTACTGAGTTTTCAGTGCTTTTGCTGAGTGCTCACTGCTCTGGCTGAGTGCTCAGTGCTCTGTGTTTTGGCTGGAGTGCTCAGTGCGCTGGCAGAGTCTGATGAGTTTTGTCTTCCATGCCCCAAGCTTATCCTATATTCCCTCCCACACCCCTGAGAATAAAAAGAAAAGAAAAAAACTATAACTTATCTTCCTTTTTCAATGGCACCTTTGCTTAGAGATTGATTCAATGAATTTTGAGATTGCAAATGTCTAAGTCATCATTTGGCCCATCAGGACCCAAAGCTAAGTCTTGACCTGTGAAACTTGTGGATGAGTTAAGCTCAGGAGTAGGCTCCCAGTGGCCTGAGCTACACGGGAAAGGTAGTGCTACTCCTAGTGTTTGTTTCAGCCACTTCCAGAAAATGCTCTCCAGGCAGGAGGGTAGATGCACATTTATCACGTGCTTCCAAGGAGCAGCTAGCCTGCATGGGAGTGGAACTTGACTGTATCCTCGACAAGGATACAGTTGAAATGCAAAGGAAGCATCTCTCCTTTTCAGACAGGACAAGAGATAAGAGATGAGGAGGCAGGAACAGAGGGTTTGGGCATGGAACAGCCAGCAGCATCCTGGAGCTGGAGAGTGCCCCCTAGGGTTTGGGGCATGGAACAGCAACAGCATCCTGGAACTAGAGAGTGCCCCTAGGTTTTGGGCGTGGAACAGCAACAGCATCTTGGAGCTGGAGAGTGCCCCCTAGGGTTTGGGCATGGAACAGCAAGCAGCATTCTGGAGCTGGAGAGTGCCCCTAGAGTTTGGGCATGGAACAGCAAGCAGCATCCTGGAGCTGGAGAGTGCCCCTAGAGTTTGGATATGGAACAGCAAGTTGCATCCTGAAGCTGGAGAGTGCCCCTAGGGTTTGGGCATGGAACAGCAAGCAGAATCCTGAAGCTGGAGAGTGCCTCCTATTGTGTCTAAGGACATTCTCCCCTTTTTGTGCTCTGTTCTCTCATGGGGGATTGAAACAACCCTAGCTGCTTTTATTGCTCTCTCCAGAATGATGAGACTTTGGAAAGTCATGCACAGCTGGCACACCACACAGAGGCACTGAGCCCTGCTCTCCCTGCTTCCCATCTGTGCCTCTCCATGGTCCAGAGCTGCTGTGAGGCCCAGAACAGACCTAACTTTGCCTATACAGCACTGAGAGAGTAAGTCTGCACACAGGTTGGTGCAGCTCTGTGCCCAGGATACAGGCTCAGCAAACCTGAGCGGCTCTGGAAGAAGACTGAGAGGCAACTGGCAAGAGAACAATGGAAATGATTTCTTCTGGGCGGCCGCCCCTGGGCTCTGCTAGTGCAGGAGGCTCTGTGCCTCTCAAGAGGAAGCATATTTGTTATTCCCTTTTTGAGAAATCACAAGAACCTGCATTCAGAAAAATCACAGATTTTGTTGTTTTCTGCCTCCTTGGGGAAGACGAGGAGGGGGGGGCCAACATAGTGATTCCCAAGCATTTGAGCAGTGGTCACTTTGGATATGTGTGGGGGGGGCTGCCGTGGGTAGAACCCATACTTTTCATCTCTGGCGGGCCCTGAGGGAGCTTTGAGGGTTCCCCAGAGCTTAGATGAAATTGACAGATCTGCTCACAGCAAGCAGCAGAATAAATAACAAAGCATCCAGCCCTACAGCTCAACTCCTAACACAAGCAAATGTTACCATGTCGCAATAGGAGAAACCAGGGGGTAGATGGTTCACCATTTCACGAGGACCAGAAGTTGTCATTCCTGTTCTTTATTCCCTGTCCAGGAATATGCAGATGTCAACCCATTCTTTGCTCTCTTTTAGAAAATTGAGAAATGTGGCAATAGAAAGATAGCACAGGGCTAAGGCCTTTGCCTTGTACATGGTCAGCTCTGGTTTGACCCTCAGTTTTTTGCATATGGTCTCCTGAACACCACTAGGAATATAATCCTTGAGAATACATTCAGGAGTAAGCCCTAAATCCATTCAGGTATGGCTTCACCCAAACAAGATAACAGTAATAGCAGTCAGTTTAAAATAGGGAACATTCCCACCTCTGTCAGCCTCCAACCTTCCCTAGGCTGGGATGCGTCATACACATACATTTGCACTCATTGTCACACAGGCCAGTTGTAGGCTGGGGAGAAATGCAATCTGATTAGCATTTTAAAGGGAACTTCCAAGAACATCCTGACTGCTGTAGGGAGACCAGGAGATGCTGGAGACTTGAACTCTAGTGATAGCAGTACGGGTGGCAAGACATAGCTTGAGAATAAGTTTGGAAGAAGCAGGCAGCAACAGGACTCAGACATAGAAGTGGTGAGTCAGAGAAAGAAGGTCTGGAGGAAGTCGCCCAACCATTATAAACGCCAGTGCTCCCCTGTTGCACAGTCACATGTTAGTTACGTTGTCCATTATACAGTATAAAACTCTATAGCTACATGCAAATATCAGATATCAGAATCTTATTTTGGCAATAAAAGAAAGCAACAGTGCATCCATAGTGGCTTGCCTGGTGTACAATCATTTTAATTTGGTGAAAGCTGGTATGTCACCAGTTTCTCTTTCTCCATTTGGGTCCTACACACATCATGTTGGAATGCTATTTTCCCTCTCGGTTATTTTCATAAGCATGTTCCTTTCTCACACGTTAAGTCCTCAAGGATCTCCTTTGCACACCGCCAAATCCATAAGCATTATCATTATTTTAATCATCTTACTGAAACTGCAATAGGAATTTTTTAAGCTCCCTTTTTCTTCTCTTATTTTACTACTGAAATCTTTGGAATTATTGTTTCTTAAGTTATAACTAATCTTACATATAAGGACTACCTATATAAGGTCATGTATAAGGCACACACAGACACAGACACAAACACACACACATTGTTCCATAACCAGATCTACTTCCTCACACTTTGTGAGAGTTTTAATCCTTTCAGACACCTCATTTAATGCTTGTTGTCTAGCTACAAGAGTATCCCACCAGCATGGAAGAGCCTGGCAAGCTACCTATGTCATATTTGATATGCCAAATACCAGTAACAATTATAGACCTCATTCCCATGACCCGATAGAATGGTTTGAGGCTCTTTTATGTTCCTGGAGTGAGCAAATGCCCTTGGGCTACATTAGAATGTGACAGGACGTATGGAGATGTTACTGGTGCCCCCTTGAGCAAATTGATGATCAACGGGAAGAGAAGTGATACAAGTGTCTAGTACTTCATCCTTATGCTAGTTGCACTTTCATTCTTGGTTGCTGGTGCTTGGGGTTGTGCTGAGCACACACACAGATTGGTCAGACTCCAATCTATTCTTGGGCACTAGACCTCTAATGGAAGCCTGGGTACAAGCATTGTAGGAGCACTGTTGCACTTTTATTGCTGGGGAATAGCGTGAACTCTCTGCTGGTCTTGGGAAGGAGAAAGAAGAAATCTCCAAGTGGATTCCTCCATGTGTGTCTTTTCCTTGTACCCCAACGTGTATTATTTCTCTACACTTGTAAAAAGATATGAGCCCCAAGAGCAATTATGTGCTGAGTCCTTTTAAGACGTTAAAGAGGAGCTCCATGGCATGCACCTTTGAAATGTCAGCATTGCTGTAACCTTAATAAAAATGTTTGTAGGCATAGTGCCCCCTCCCACAAAATCCTTAAATACAGAAATGTTCCATATATACTTTACATAGAAACAATTGCAGTGGACACCTAGCAGGAATGGAATAAGCAGATGAGAGAATGAGTTCATAAGTAAAATATACATCAAGGCCACTGGTGGTCGGGCAGCAACCTCATGGCAGACTGTGGCAGGGAGTTGAGGTGCGTTAGTGCTCTTAGTGGTATTCCAGTTCCTGAGGCAAAGGAAGCGGAATTGATCAGGCTCATGTAGGGTTTCCAAGCAATTCCTGGCATCAGAAGGCAACCAAGGAAAACTCCGCAGAGACACCCAGGAGACACGAACTGCAGTGCATAAATGCAGGAAGAAAGCTATGACAGACCCAAAGCTACTACTTTCAAGTAGTATCTGGAGCCCAGAGACTCCCATCCTTAGCACTGCACTTGGAGCCAGACGTCTATGCCACAATAGTTTGTCTGCATACCTACATTAAAAGTGGGAGGAGATGGTCTTGTGTCAGTGTGCATAGAGACACATCTCTACCTTTACTTATAAAGCTACCTAGTGGGGCGGAAGTACAGCTATCTTTAAGATGAGCAGCTCCTCTGGCCTCCATCTAGGCTCAAGAGAGAAAGAGAGATGGGCAGACTCCATGACAAATGTTTATAATGCCAATAACTGAGCGGTAAAAGTAATTTCTCTTGAAATAAGACAGTCCCTCCTGACCACCCACAAATTAAGAGGGGAGGAAGAACAGGCCAGACCAATGGCCACACTCAAGGTGACTGACACATGAATGTAGATGTTTGGCTAAGTCAGGATGTTCTAACTTGCCTGTTTTTCAATGTGCTTTTAAGACTCGGAATGCAATACTCATCCTGCTTATGCAACTCCGAAGTGTATAAAATGGAAAGACTTCAGTGGCTCCTAGTTCTAAGTCTCTTTGCTTGTGAACCCTCAGCGCTGCACTGAATCCCTTGTATGAGCATGTCTCTGTGTGTGTCAATAAACTGCTTCTGCACTTGGTCTCTCCTTTTATGTGCACCTTAGGAGTTGTACGGTGGCCTAACACCTAAATGGGCTTATGTGTGCATAAAAGACATGTTTCAGACAGCCTGTGTGGAGAATAATAAATGAAATTGCATTAATTTACAAGCATAATTGCTTGAGTTTGTGCACTTGGCGTGTGCAGGTATGTGTATTTACATGCATCATGCACACCACTGTGAGCCTTATACAGATGTGCACACGCATACTGATCTCCTCTTATTTCCCCTGCACCCACACAGACAGCTGCTTTAATAACATCTGCAGCCGAGTGAGTGCACTAACTGCCGTGTCCCCATCACGCTAGCAGGATTGCTTCAGCCCTTTCAGGATTACCAGTGCTCAATGCGGTTTAAATATATCTCCAGTCTTAATCCCTAAACAAAGATGCAACGATTTCTGCTAAATATGTTGGATTATTTATTAAGATAAAGTCAAGAATATGAGAAACTACGTCTGGCAGAATACTGATTGCGATTCAAGATGGAAGATCATGAAACCAGGTGCACTTTCTCACCCCCAGGGTTATGAAGGAGGTTAGAGGAAAGAGGAAGTCCATGACTGATTAAAACAGCCTGGTTTCTGGAAGCAGAGAAGTCACAGTTCCTGGATGATATCCGTTTCTGCAAAGGCACCAGAATAGGGAAGAAAAACACCAGATATCATGTTTTGCAAGCCTCTTCCCCTCACCTCAGCATTAAAATAGGACTTAGGTTATTAAGCAGGAATCATGGACTGTGAACCCGGCCTGAAGCAAAGGTCCTCTCTGAAAATATAAAAAGTAGAGTTAAATAACCACTTTCAAGAGTTCCTCAGCCCAGTGGTGTGCAGAAGAATCAGAAAAGCCCAGAAGAAATTTCTAGGAGGTTAGGAAGTTGCTCAGCTCCTTTAATTGCCATTGGCCCTGTGCCAGAAAGCATAGCTTGGTAAGTAGATCTGGGAAAACGTCTGACTCAGTAGTCCCTAAGTAGTGAATCTACCAGAAGGATCTAGAAGCACAGAGAGAAAGGGGAGAGGGAACTGTGTGGGCATGGGTAGAGCTCTGTGCCCCAGGTGTAGGAAGGTCATACAAAGATTATGCCGAGAGAATGCTCCTCACTTTGGGCGCACTCCTTATCTCTAGACCCTCCTGCCCTTCTCAGGAAGGAGTATTTGACCCTCCTGCCCCTCTCAGGAAGGAGTATTTGAGATCTCAAAAAACTTAGATTTGGAGTTCCAAGAGGGAACTGTAGCTATAAAACAGCTTAATAACTCTGGGCTTGACTGGATACCCATACTTCAGAAAACAGGAGCAATAATTTTGTTATAAAGTCCAAATAAAGTAGATTATTCATTAAGACTCAGGATATGACTGGTGTTAGACACCCAAAATGATAAGTAACAATCCTTCTCTAAACATATGATTAATGTAGCCGACTGATAATGTTTAAATCTCACCATTGCATTTTTCTATTAGCCTCATCTATTGCTTTTATATTTTTATATTATCATAATTATTTACATCTCTCTCATTGATGTATATGCTCTAACTCTTTCCTGTGCTATTTTAATGGTGGTATTAGGGTTTAAAGGCTACATAATGAACTCTTTTGCAATCTATAATCTTATTTATTAAAAATTTTAATGATTTTCTGTGGCTTATAATACAATAGAAATGCATCGTGCACACAATTCCAACACCACACCCATCACCGTCTTGAACGTATCACAGTGTGTCTTCACTTACTCTACCACTCCTTTCTGTGTCTCTGGGGTTTGGCTCTGGTGCCGACACATCACTTTTCAGTCCTCTCTAGCGCTCTTAGTCTAAGCTGGACAATAGCTCAGGCTATTAATTTTGTTTATTTGTTGAAAGCTTGGAGACTTTTTACAGGGCATTTCAGTAAGGGACACAGAAAGATATAAAAGCTATCTTTTGTGCTACCTGTCTAGCTGTTTGCCTTTATCTATCTATCTATCTATCTATCTATCTATCTATCTTCTATCTATCTATCTATCTATCTATCTTCTATCTCTATCTATCTATCTATCTATCTATCTATCTATCTATCTATCTATCTATCTATCTATCTATCTATCTATCTATCTATCTATCTATCTATCTATCTATCTATCTATCTATCTATCTATCTATCTATCTATCTATCTATCTATCTATCTATCTATCTATCTGTCTGTCTGTATCTGTCTGTCTGTCTGTCTATCTGTCTGTCTGTCTGTCTGTCTGTCTGTCTGTCTGTCTATCTTATCTATCTGTCTCAGAGTGCTGTAGCACATGCCTGGCATGCCCAATTCCATGTGGTCCTCAAGTACCACCACAGTGGTACATTTTTGGAATGGGAGTCCCAAAACAAGCAAATAAATATGCTTTAAAAGCACAAATAAATAGTGAAATAATGGTGCAGGAGCTTTAACTTATTCTAGTCAGGCCATATCAATATCACAGCTAAGAGGGCCTTAAGTTCCTTTCATTCTTTGCATTAGACCTCAGAAGCAATCTTCACATCTCAAGTCTTACAATTCAGGGTCATTTCAGTAGGTGCTGCTCCTGAATCACCTGCTGGGATGAGCGCAGCAGCCTTCCCATGAGAACCTCTACAGACTTCGCTTCTGCAGTTATATCCCACCCTAAGAGAATTTCTTGAATGCTGGATACTTTTCTATCTACCTCTGCTTCTGAAAGGTAGGATCCTATTTGCCTTGCTAGAAGTTCCAACCCAGAGCACCACATGGTCCCCTGCACTGAGTAGGAAGTACTTGTTTTATTGAAAAAGTACTCCCTGTCTTCACCTACCTGTATGAACTAACCAGTCTATATAGTTCATTCCCTGTTGTAGAAATGTCCTGTGAAATGTTTGCTGTATTTTCTGAAATCTGGTTTCAAAAATTTGTCATAAATTTCATTTGGCTCGAACTCTGCCACGCACTGGCTGGCTGACAGCAATCAAGTTAGCTACTGCTTTATCAATGTTAATCTCGTTTTCTCATTGATGAAGTAGTTATGCTGATAATAATCTGGAACACATGTAGGGTTGTTGACTTCAGTGATTTGCAATCTATAAGGGAAATAGTAATGTTAAGTGTACGCTAACAGAGTGTTTAGTCTCTCATGTTCAGTTCTTGTTGCCAATCCACCACTAATGCTGCTCTCTCAGCCTCTGCAGCCCCTCTTCCACACTCAGAAGGGTGAATGTGCTTCTGTGTTTTCCTCTTGCCTCTTTCTCTCCAGCCAGCCTTCTCTTAGCAGGTACCTATGTCTGGGTATTCCTCTCCAAGATCTTTCAAGGACTGACTGAAGTAATGGAACTATCTGACACTGGGTGGCTAATTCATATTGAGGACAGAGTGATAACAAACCATCTAGCAAAACCTGATTAAGGCAATCTCCATTTTGGCTTTTACCCTTAGTAAGGAGCTTATCTTCATAATTTCCAAACCACTCATTCATTTGTTTCTGACAGTACTGATATATTGACAATACTGATATATTGACAATACTGACATATTGACAGTACTGATATATTGGCAATACTGACATATTGACAGTACTGACATATTGACAGTACTGACGTACTGACAGTACTGATATATTGACAGTACTGAGATATTGACACTGACATATTGACAGTACTGATGTGTTGACAGTACTGATATATTGACAGTACTGAGATATTGACAGTACTGAGATATTGACAGTACTGATGTATCGATAGTACTGATATATTGCGAGTACTGGTATATGCGGATACTGATATGTTGATAATACTGATGTATTGATAGTTCTGTAATATTGACAGTACTGATATACTGACAGTACTGATATATTGCCACCCCTGGATATATGCTATTTCCTAGTATCTATAATGTGATGGAATGGATCTGTAAACGCAGAACATCTGGGCAGGGATTTAGGGTCATTGCTCTGCAAGCATTTTCAAGTTAGGCTAGGTGGATGGCAAGAGAAGAGTGATAATACAGAAGGTATTCTCATTCTGAAGTTTGTCTACCAGCACTGGCCCACTATGGTTGCTAAAGGAGCTTCCATGTGCAGGAAGTGTTTTGGTCTAGGAGAATTGCATTCAGATTTGGTAAGCCTTTGAGCTTGCTAGTGTTTCTTGGTAACTGGAGTGTCAAGCTGAAGGCAATGAGAATAGTGATAAAGCCCAGCCTGCAGTTTCTCTTACATGCCGGAGTAGAAGTGTCTGCAAAGAAAACGTCAAAACCTAGGTGTAACCTGGGCTTCATTCATACTTTAGTAGGTGTTGTGAATCGATCAGAACAGACAGGCTCTGGGGAAACTCAACCTGGACAAGAAGAAATGGCTTGAATGCAAGAGAATACTTCAAATACAGGCAAGAATTCCATCTTTTATTAATCTCTTTATTCATTGATCGATTGAATCTTTCATTCCCTCACTCAAATGCATTGTGGTTTACTATGTTGTAGGCACATTACAGCTGGGATTATGCAGTATTGTTCTAAGATACTTGAACTGAGCTTGAAAATAAAGGTAATTTCTTGGCAGAGAGATCTCTGGAGGAGGACTATGGTGTGATATTTAGACCATAGGAACTCTACTGGTGAGGAAAAGGGCTAGCAATGAAGAGGTAAGTTTCATGTTAATGGCACAAATGGAGTTTAGGAAAATGAATGAAAATGAGGCCAAAAATATGGATTAAGTAAAAATTCAGATGATTTAAAATAACTTACTAAGAAATCTAGATTTTTATGCCAACATGGGAATCTAGCTGTATTTTTTTAAAAAAGCTATTAAGCAAAGACTTGACATGATAATACTGTGGCATTTGAAAGCAACCCTTCTCACAGCATCAAGGATGCAGCAAAGGTGGTAGGAGTGAAAGTAAAGATAGGGAGGCAGTTGAAAGACAGTTGTGGGAAAGGGAACAATGGACCAAAATGAACAATGATAATGGCATTTCAAAGATGGTACAGAATCAAACTCTTAAAATGGAATTCATCTGACATGTAATGACTTCCATAAGGGATCTGAGTGAGAAAGGGAACATTCATTTGTATAACTAAAGGCAGCATGGTTCCACGAACACCTCTAGGATCAGACTCTGAGCATCCCTTTGGTGAACACTGGAACCCCCACCCCAATGATAGTGGTGTTAAAAAAAAACACGGGCAGGAACAGAGTGAAAGAAGGTGAAGATCTATTTGCCCATGTTGAGATTGATGTTCAATCCTATGACTTATTTCTCAACAGGACCTTTCAAATAATGTTGCTATTGTCAACACAAATCTACATCAAGGAGGACAGCCAGGCTTTAGGATGGACAGCTGTATCTCTGGACAGTACTAGAGGAATCTTGGGTCTTAAATATTACAAGTTCTAAGCTAAGGGCCATATTGACAAAAAGAGAAGGCAGATTTCTTCCCATCTTCTCCTTTCTCCATGTTTTATTTTTCCTTCTGCTCTCCACTTTTCCTTACTTGTTGGCCAAACCCATGCTGCTCTCTTCACTACACACAACTCTTTACACTGGTGCAGCAGAATGGAAGGTAGTGATTAATGCAGAAATTTATGGGGAAAGATGTAAGGAAGAAGAGAAGGATTTCATATGCAAAACTATCTGTGGCAGAATTTGGAGGAACTTTTCAATGATATATACTTCTAAACACTCATAACTTCTACAATGTCACATACAGATACTAAATCATTTTTTCTCAATCTAATGCTACATACCAGTTTCTGCTCCTCTGTGGGTCACATAGTTCACACACGTAGATGCAGTGTCTCACATGCCTTGTTCCCCTATGAGTCATGTAGTCCACACACCTAGATTCAGTGCCTCGCATGCCTTATCTTCCTGCAGGTCACATAGCTCACATGCTTAGACACAGTGCCTCACATACCTTGTTTTCCTGCAAGTCATGTAGTTCACATGCCTAGATGCAGTACCTTGCATGCCTTGTTCACCTTTGTGCTTTTGCTTTTTTTTTTTTTTTTTGCTTTTTGGTTCCTGGGTGCCTCATAGTGGCTGGGCACAGGGAGAACAAGGATCAGCTCTGCCCCATGTCTGAGAGTCTTTGGTTCAGCATACCTGGGCCTGATTGAAAAAAAAAATGCTGCAGGGTGGGTGTTGATGATCCGGGCTGTGCTAGTCTGGTCTGCTGGGTGGAGTTGTGACGAGAGGGGGAAGTCGGATGTGGAAAATGGTGGCCCCCATGGAGTCGGGGAGGGGGTCGCCTGGCTTGTTGTTAGGCTCTGCTAGGGTGGCAGTCTAGGCCTAGAACCCGCCATGCCTCTGGGGCGCCTCATGAGTGGCTGGGCACAGGGAGAACAAGGAGCAGCCCTGCCCCATGTCTGAGAGTCTCTCTCTCATGAGGCGCCCGGGAGGCATGGCGGGTTCAGCCCTGGACTGCCACCCCAGCAGAGCCTCACAACAAGTCAGACGATCCCCTGACTCCATGGGGGCCACCATTTTCCACATCTGGACTTCCCTCTCATCACAACTCCACCCAGCAGATCAGACTATCACAGCTCGGCTTGCGAGGCTGCTAGCAGCCACGCGGTTCATCAATAAATGCTTTATTTAAGGTGATTACAAGAGTATGCCACCCTCACGGCAAGCCTGGCAAGATGCTCGTGTCATATTTGATATGCCAAATACCAGTAACATTTATATTAGGTCATTCCTATGACCTAATATAATGGTTTGAGGCTCTTTATGTTCCTGGAGCAAGCGGATGCCTTTGGGTTCTACTAGCATGAGACAGGACATATGGAGATATTACTGGTGCCCGCTCTAGCAAATAGATGATGAACAGGAAGATAGTGATAGTGATAGTGCTTTTTGGTTCATACCTGGCGACACTCGGGGGATTACTCCTGGCTCTGCACTCAGGAATTACTCCTGGGGGACTATATAGGATGCAGGGGATCGAACTGCCGCATGCAAGGCAAATGCCCTACTCGCTGTGCTGTCACTCCAACCTGTGCTTTGCAATTAACACTATATTTTGATTTCTTTTATTCAGTGTTTCCTTCCTCCCTTTCCTCACACACATAAGTATGTCTTACCTTTTCTTGACTCAGGCCATATTACCCAATTAGTTCATTTCACTCAACAAACATCCATTTTCATGTAATAAATTGCACTTGAAGATTTAATTATTTATAATCTGTGTTGTTTTTTAATGATTCACTCCTCTCAAATCTTGAAAAAGCACTGCCCTTAGTAAAAGTTAGAGTCATTAGAGCCCTTGGCCTTATATCTGTCTTATTTTTTTCTCCCATTTCTTCTATACCACCAGAACTGCCCCTCTGGTAGGCTTATCTCAGTTACTGGAATAAAATAGTGACAAAACTTAGAAAGTGAAAAACATTAAGAGGTGCTCAAGGCCCAATCCTAGAGTGTTCATAGAACCACACTTCCTTTAGTTAGACAAACGGATGTCCCCATTAATAATAAAATTTCTCATTAAATTAGAGAAAGGTCTGAGAGAATCTAGAAAAGCATAGTTTCTATTTGCTCAGAGGTTCTGAGAATAAGGAGAAATTTCATTGGTGAAGAGAAAGGCTATGAAAAATGGGTAGGGAAAGTTGGATTATTTCATTTTTCAAAAGATGTCAAGTTTTGGGTGCATCTTAAACTTGTTAAACTATTCTGTTGTTATTGCAAAGAATTTCATTGCATTTATACTATAATTAAGGAAATATAAGAAAACAAGATACTGTTAAGAGAATTTAAAGTTTTGTCAATGAGAATAATCAACATTTCCATGCGATTTTTAGAAAAAATGTTTGGGGCCAGGGCAATAGCCCAGTGGGTAGGGCGTTTGCCTTGCATGCTGCTGACCTGGGTTCAATCTCCAGCATCCCATATGGTTCCCTGAGCACCACCAGGAATAATTCCTGAGTGCAGAGCCAGGAGTAATCCCTGAGCATCGCTGGGTGTGACCCCAAAAAAGAAAAAAAATAAATAAAAATATAATGAACATAGACTATGTACTGTTACTTATGCCAGAAGCTATTGATACTTTAAAAACATCAATAGGTTATTATCAGTCATAAATCAGCCATATTTAAAAATACATTTATGAGGAAGGTGATGATCATCCACATGCTGACTACCATTTAAAACATTTTAGCCTGGATTTTTTGTTAAAAATGCATATTTCAAGTTCTTAGCAATAATGAAAAATATAGAGATGATTGCCAAAAGGCACCCCCAAATCATATCACTGGAAAGAATCATATTAGGTAACCAAAATTTTGTACATCTTCCTCTTAAAATATGAAGCCTGAAGAGGCTGATGTGAGTATGTTTTTAAGGGAAAATTTACATACTAAATCCTATTTCAAAATAAATCTAATTAATTTAATTTTCCTTGGCAGTAACAGAAGAATAAAAACCTGATGTTAGATTGTGAAAATCTCTGAATTTCAAATAATTGTGTTGTCACCATAGGAAAGAGTTTCTCTAAAAGATTCTTTAAGTTCAAAAAGGAGATTAAAAAACATTAAGAGGTGAGAGTTATGATTTTTATGTGACATTTGCCCATTTTATCTGTCTCTCTTTATAGAATTTAATTTTGGGTACTCACACTCACAGTGATTATCTGAACTCCTTTTCTTCAGCAGGAATTTATTTCCCACTAGAGCCTGCCTCATCTCTTCCTGCTTTTCTTGGTACTTGGTTACAAATGACATTTTGGCACTTTTTTTTTCTTTTTACCCTTTATATTTTTTGGCTTCTTTTTACTGTCAATTTCACTTTCTATGTATTTTTTTTCTCTTTAATTATATTACCCATCAGTTCTTGATTTATAGACAATTTATTAGGATATTCTATAAGGATGGTATCTTTTCCATTTCAGTCCATAGATTCATGTATTTCAGCCGTGGGCATGGTTATAACATTCAACACTATCTATACATGAGTGTAGTTCAGAGACTGCATCAACAAATGGGGGTAGTACAGACTGTGTACAAAAAAAGTATGTTTTCCCTTGCTTGTGTCTGTTATTGATTTCCAGTTGGCAAGGGAAGATAGTTTACTTTGTAAAATTAATTTTGTTAACATATTAAAGACCTGGATATCAGACCTGAATTCACAAGGCACAGAGAGGAAAATGTAGACGAAACTCTCCTCGGCATTGAAGCTAAAGGCATCTTCAAGGATAACACACCACTGACCAGGCAAGTGGAAGCAAATATAAAGAAAATAGGACTACATTAAACTGAAAAGCATCTGTACCTCAAAGGAAATAATGACAAGGGCACAAAGACAGCTGACAGAATGGGGAAATTATTTATTCAATACTCATAAGTGATTAATATCAAAGATAAGAAGGGCATTGGATTATAAGAAAAAACCCTATTTTAAAAAATGGGGAGAAGAGATGAACAGAAGTTTTCTCAAAGAAGAAATACGAATGTCCAAAAAGCATATGAAATAAAATACATCACTATTCATCAGGGAAAGACAAACCAAAACAATGAGATACCAGCTCATGCCATAGAGACTGGAATATGTCGAAATGAACAAGAACAACAGTGCTGGTGTGGATGCAGGGAAAAGGGGACTCTCATTCATATTTGGTGGGAATGCTGACTGGCCAAGCCTTTCTGGAAAACAATATGAAAAAATCCACAAGATACTAGAAATTCAGCTTCCATATAATCCAGCAACACTGCCTCTGGGAATATACCCTGGGACCCCAAAACACAATGTAGAAAAGTCATCTGTATGCTATTAGCACTACTCACAGCAGGCAAAATCTTGAAACAACCCAAATGCATGAGAACAGATGACTGATAAAGAAACTATGGTATATCTGCACAATGTATATACACAGCCATTATGAAAAATGAAGTCATGAAATTTGTCATACATGGCTGGATATGGAAAGTATTATGCTGAGAGAAATGAGGGAGAAGTACATCATTTGTGAGATATTAAAAAAACAATATAGTATGAGAATAACACCTAAGAACAGTAGAAACAAGAGCCAGGAAGACCAGTCTATAGTAGAAAGCTTACCAGAAGTTGTGGGGAGTGCATATGGAAAGAGAAGAGATAATTGTTGGGAATAATCGCTCTGGACAAGAACTGAGTGCTGAAAGGAGGTAAAGTGATAAACATGAAAATCTTTCAGTAACAGTTCTGTGAAACCACAGTGCCTAAAAAGGAAAATGACAGAGAACAAAAGTGTTTTCCATAGAGGCAGGCTGGGGATGGGGTGGGAGGGACCTGGTCATTGATGGTAGGAACTGTAGGAACCATACACTGGTGAAGGAATTGGTGTTGGAACATTGTATGGCTGAAGCACAGTTGTGAACAATTTTGTAACTGTATTCATGGTGATTCAACAAAATGCATATTTTAAATCATTTTGTTAGGGTTTTGTTACACACAGTTGACCGGGTTTGATCCCCAGCAACACCTATGATACCCCAAGCCTCTGCAGAATGATCCCTGAGCACAGAGTCAGAGGTAATCCTCTTGCACAGAGAGGTTTGGTTTAAAAGCAAAAAAAAAATTAATTAATTTTTCTGGGTCTTAGGAGAAAAGTTGTTTTAGTAAAAGAAATTAAATTGCCATGAATTACAAAATCAAATAGTTATGGTTGTGCTTAAGATACACGTGTTCCAACACCTGTGCCTGCTCCTCCACAGGTCTGTCCTAGTGTTCTCTTTCCTAATTGTTCCCCCCCCCACCCCGCCCGATCCAAAATCCAACCTTCCTACTGAATTATCATTGGAAGGGAAATTCTTACATCCAATTTCTAGTGAAATCGCATTGGTGGTATAGTGGTGAGCATAGCTGCCTTCCAATTTCTAGTGAAATCCTCTTAACTCAGAAATACTAAAGGTTTCTTTCTTCTTTTAAAAAAAATTAGGATTTTCTCTCTTGTGGCTGTCTCTATATATGACATTATGCTCAATTGGCCACAGGCAACCTTTACCTTGGTTACACATAGATGAGAAAGTTCAGAGCCCAAGGAGTGAAGGGACTTATTCAAAGACACATACATTAGTATTGGATATGAGATTTGAACACAGATCATTTTTAAAAGAGCACTTTCACTGAGTGCAGGAGATCAACCAGAAAACAAAGCATTTTAAAGTGAGCAATTTAATGGCATTTAACATGTTTGCATGCTATGCAGGCACTCCAATGTCTATCTCTGCGTCACCCACAAAAGGAAGCCACATCACTGTCTAGCAATCAATCCTCACTCGCGCCTCAGCCTAGTGCTTACGATCCAGCAATCTGCTTTCTGTTTCTGTGTATTCATCTTTCCTAGATAGTACATACAAACAGAATTATACAGTACATAACCTTACACGTCTGGGTTATTTCACTTAGCATGGCTAAAACAATATTTCACTGTGTGTAGAGCAATTTAGCCATTTGTCTGTGATGGGCATTTGTGCTGTTTCTATCCTTCTGCTCTAGTGAACAATGCTGCCAAGAGCATAAGTACAGATGTAATCATTTGAGTCCCTGTTTTCAATTCATTTGGGATTTTTCTAATAGGTGGAATTGTTGGTTTATATGATAATTCTATGTTCTACTTCTTGAGAAACTCACGAACTTTTCCCCAGTGGATGCCATTTTACATTCACATCAAGAATGTATGAGAGCTCCTTTCTATATATTACTAAACATGTTATTTATTGTGTATGTGTGTGTGAAGAGAGAGAGAAAGAGAGAGACTGAAAAGAGAAAAGAGATTTTTTTGCTTTTTAAAAATCCTTTTTAGGACTCACTTTCAGACTAGTCTTAGAAGGTGATAGGATTTTTGCTAGTGTCTATTTGATTTATGTAATTAAAAATGTTTAAATATAAATTTCTTAGTCACAGTAATGAGCATAGTTCAAGGCACATATCATGTAATTAAATACTTTATTGATCTGGACTAGAGCTATAATAATACAGTGGGTAGGGAGCTGGCCTTGTACACAGTCAATCTCGGTTCAATCTTTGGAACCCTATATGATCCCCAAGCTTTAACAGTAAGAACTTAACACAGAGCCAGCAATAAGCCCTGAGAACTTCTGGATGTGGCCCCAAAATACAAACAAAAAATACTTTATTGGTCTAGTTGCTCCTGAAATTCTGAAATTTCCAACGAATATTCTCTAATATAAGTGATGGTAAAATTTCAGAATATGGGTTGAACAGTTATTTGTCATTTGTTTTTAAAATTTAAAATACTGTGATTTGCAGTAGAAACAACAGCTGAATCCTTTTTACAACCTTGGTTGCTAAGAGAGCAAGCCATCTGCTCTGGTCACTGTGGTTATTTGTTTACTTCCTTGAGTAGGACACTGGACAAGAATGGTTGGTAACGTCCTTTCCAACTACATTTTTTAAATTAGAATTTGAATATTTATGGAGCTCTTTCTGAGAATGTACAAAACCCTGAGAATATTGTAATGCATTATTTAAAACTAGATTTTGCTATGTTTCCACCTTAGAGGAAAATAAGAGGTGGTGTCTGAAGACAAAGATTGGGTGTTACAATATAAGACAATCACCAAAATGAAAAGGAATGAAGAGGGTTAATAAGTTGACCAGCACGACTCCCCAGAACCATCGCTGCATCCCACAACATTGCTGAGCTCTGACTGTGTTTAGCTACCCAAGTTCTTGGAATATGCAACATCATGAATCTGCCATGTAAACTGCTCTGTAGCATCTGAGCATGCCTGACATTCTCCTAGCAAGAGAATGCATAAATTCCTCACCTTCTGGTCTCCAATTCTGCTGTACTTTCTCATCATAATGGCATACTCAGTCCTTTGATAGGAAGTATTCTAGGGACTGGAGAGATAAGACAGTGAGCCAGACCCTTGCCTTGGCCTTGGTTAATCCATATTTGATCCCCAGTAACCCATATAGTTCCCCAAGCACAGGCAGGAGTGATCCCTGAGTGCAGAGCTAGGATTATGCCCTAAGCACATCTAGGCATGGCATGAAGGTTTTTTAAAGGCTGGGGCAAGGGGTAGTATCCTTTCTGCAGGTCTTTATCATCCTTGTCAAACTTGGCACATGTACCAACTGTGGACATTTTAGAAAAGAATCTTCTTCTTCTTCAAGAATGACATTACCCCTAGAGAAAGGGTGGATCTGCTTTGGGGCAGGGGTAGCCACAAAAATGCTTTTCTATAAAATTAGGCTGGCACCTACCTCTCCTAGTGAACAGTGCTGCAAATCAAAGCGGAACTGTGCGGCATATACATATGGAATGAAGTTTATTTATGAGAGAGATGCAACCTATAAAGAAGAGTTATTAAGTCCAGGAAGGACTGATTTATGTTATAGTAAAATCCAGGCTGTAGTTCAGCCAGAGGAATGACAGTCTCTGACAGGTGTCCATGAATAAATCCCTTCTTCTAAAGCATTCTCTTCTTTGCTAGCCATTGGCCAAATCCTCGAGCTCTCTTGAAGAACTTTCCTTCCCTTCTCCTCACTTCTCTCTTCTTCATGATCTTTACTGCTCCAGGAGAAGAGAGGGAGGAGAGCCACACACCCAGCCAGGTTTGCAAAGGCCCTGAGTGTTCATCACTTCATGCAGCTTTTCAGAACCTGGAAACTGAGATATTTCCTGCAGGCTGAGGGTAACTGGCTTTAGATGGGAGGAAGCCAGGGTGGGTGTCAGCAAAGGTACCTGGCTTCCATCAATAAACTCCTGGGACTGCAGCACCTCCAGGGCTGGCAGCCAAACATTCCGGCCACTTTGCCCTACATTGCAGGAACTTTTTAATGAGATCTTGGCTCCTAGGGCTGGTGCTTCTGAGAAGCTTGCCACACTCAGATCTTTAGCCAATAAAACTTCACTCGCTAGTAAAACAGTGATTGTTAGTCTCTTGGGGATGCAGGAAGCTGGGGTTCCCTTGGACTACAGGGACTTTATCTGCATTCAAGTGGGACACAAGTTCCTTCCGGCATCTACTGTCGCAGTTTGTGCCTGCATGTTTAATTGCTCAGAAAGCTCTGAATAGCTTCTATGAAGCCGAGTTGGAATGTTGAATGCCTAAATATGACTAGAGTCACTTCATTTCTATTATATAGAATTTTCCTACCTATCCATTTGTACATCAATATGTGCATATTTATTCTTGTATGCTAACATACATAGACAGGAGTCCATCACCAAAATCTCATTGTTACACAACTTGATCAAATGGAAACTTCATAATAAACTGCATTCTTTTCTTTCTTAAAGCAATGTAATGTAGAATTTTTCATGGATAAAATCATAGAATTGTGATCTCAGTCATTTAAAGCCTATGGGCAGAAGCAATGGAATAGCTGGTAGAGCGTGTATCTTGCATGTGGTTGACCCAGATTCAATCTGGTACCACGGGGTGGCAGGTTCTCAGTTTCCAGAGTCTGTCGGGAATAATCACTGAGCATATATCTAGTAGTTAGCCTTGAGCACTGCTAAGAGTACCCCCAAAACAAAATACCGCCAACAATAAAGTCTTCTGTAAGCAGTTTCAAAGTAAATAATTCAAAACACTTCCTCCCCATTATCCTTTTGTGCCTCTCAGGCTTTTGTAGACAAGAGTGAGAGGTGACTTCCATGGCACTGACTTCCTGATCCATGCTTGCCACCATTGGTTGGCCAAGGTCAATACCTTCCCTTCTGTTTCTGATGTCTTGGGAGGGGATAACTGAGCCCAGGAGCATTTACCAAGACATAGTGAATCATCGTAGTGTCAGTCATTCTGCAGTTTATTTTCCCAGTTCCAGGAAGCTTGAAATATCACTGAAAACTCTGTTTCTGGTATTGCCAGAGATGGAAAGAGAGGAGCTATAGTTTGTTCTCAACTGTAAGCTTAGTGTTGAAGCAGAAAATATCTGTGGCTTAATTATGAGACCTTTCTCCTAGTTAGGAAACGAAAAAGGGCGTGACTCTGCATAAAGCAAAAACCTCAAAATGCTCATGGTCTGGAATCCAGATTGGAGGCACAGTTTGAGAATGCTTTGACTTCTTTTCTGCGTAAAGTTTGATATTTCATATTTCATCTTTGATTTGTAATATTATATGTTGAAGCATAAAATTTTACAAATTAGTATGTTTATAATCACCATACTTATCACCAAAATTCCAGGGCCACTTATATGGCACACTGTACCCTTTACTCTCTTCTTCTTCCCTCCCCAAGATAGCCATCAACATTTTTGATAATAATTGTATTGTGGGGATGCTGGAGTGATAGTCCAGCGAGGAGAGCATTTGCCTTACGCAGCTGACCAGGGTTCAATTCCCCTTCATCCCATATGGTTCCCCAAGCACCACCAGTAGTAATTCCTGAGTGCAGAGCCAGGAGTAACCCCTGAGCATTGCCGGTTGTGACCCAAAAAAGCAAAAAAATAAAATTGTGTTGTGAGATGTGTCTAATTTTTTTATGTCCTCCCTCCTTTGTATGAAATCGATTAATATAAATCAAAATATGCATAATATCATAGGCATATGTTATATTTTTATTTGACACTCTGAATCTTACCCAAATTTAGTAAGTTAACATCCATGATCAATCTTCCATGACCCCTAAATCCCTCACAGACTCTTCAGGTAACAGTGAACTCTTCTTAAGCCTGTATATTACACCTTCTCTGTTCTAGCGTGCATCATAAATATTTTGTTTTTCCCTTAAGTTTTAATATATTTAGGTCTCAATTTCCTGGCCAGGTTGGGAGCAGAGCCTTTGTCATGCATGTCCATCTCAGTGTGCACAGAGCCATTGCATCCGAACTGGGTGCAGAGTTACTGGAGCTGTAGAAACTCACATTGGAGAATGTTGATCTGTTATTCACAGATGTTGGATGGATAAGAAAATCCGAAAAGCTATCCTTCTCATAGGAATGCCTGGCATTTGCACTATGAATTTCCCAGAAGCCATATCAGAAGGTGAGTTTCCAACTTGGTTCCTAAAGTCTGTTCCTGGCATGTATCCATGCAGGCAGATGACTTCTTGGCAGCTCTTTTCCTGGCAGCTATTTAGAATTTAATTCCTCATGTTTACCTGTTGCTATTGAAGAAGAAATAATCTTGTGAGAATTTTTTAAGAGTTCCACCTATAAGACTGCTTTTTCTTGCATTTCTTTAATAGAACAGGGTCTGGCCATCGCCCTCATGCACAAAAGGCTGAAAAAGGTCATTTTTAGGGTTTCTTCTTATGTAATAGGATTGGAAGCCCCTGGGAAGGAGATAGCCTTGCCTTGCCTCTTGCTTGATTCTTGGATTAAAGTGCATGTTCTACTGTGTGCTAATAATTGTCAAAAGGGCTAATACCAACCTAGAATTGAGCATTAAATACAGGCAAATAGATACACTTGATAACCTCTAATTGTATGTATTACAATCAACAATATGTAAGAGAAGAGAGAAAGAGAGAGAGAGAAGAAAGAGAGAAAAGAGATAAAGAACCTGCCATAGAGGCAGGCTAGGGAGGGGGAGGGAATCAGGGACATTGGTGGTGGGAAATGGGCACTGGTGGAGGGATGGGTGCTGGAACACTGTATGACTGAAACCCAAACATGAACATCTTTGTAATTGTATATGTCATGGTGGTATAATAAAATATTTAAAAAAATAAAGCGTTTGTTTTAGAAGTGTCAGAGGCCAAAGAGTGTCGCAGCTGAGGGAGCTACCAAGAACCGTGTCCTGGAGGACTTGGGGTTGGTTCTAAGCGGTTCAATGTCATGGAAGACCCTGTGCATAAGAGTGGCTATTGGATACAGGTTTGGACAAGTACTTGGGCCCCTTTGTCACTCCCCTTCCGGTCTACTATCCTTGACTGATCCATAGTCAGCAGCACTCCTTAATTCCTAGCCTCTACCCTCACAATCTTCTGATACCAAGCCAGGCTTAATGATTCCAGGTGACAAGTGGAATAGTTCACCTTTCACGTGAACTAAGTAATTTTTCTGCCTTTGTTTTTATTTTGCGTGTCAGCATTTATTCATCCAACTTCTTATAGAAAAGGAAGCTTTTGAGAAATTTACCTCCCTACATTACCAGAGACAAAACATGCTGCTTGCTAGGAGGGTAGGGGGGTAGGCTCCCCATGTTCACCATTTAAGAGAGATGCTTAAAAGGGCAGAGAGAATCCTGAGAACTTACAAAAAACATATGAAGGAATACTGTAATGCCATATTCTACTACAGTCACACCCTGGTGTGGCTGAGGGCAATGTGTGGGCTCTGCCAGGGCCCTTCCAGGAAAAGACCCTAGATGAGCCCACCCTCCTACCCCAAGCCAAAGTGTTTCTTCACCCTGTGCTGAGGCTGTCTTCTCACATCACTCGATAACACAGTGGCCTGGCAATCTCTCCCCTTCGGCAGTGGCAGGGACAACATTCTTTAAAGGTGAAAGTACAGTTTAATTTCTAGGCTCACTGAGGCGTGGACTGGGCTGCATTGGAGGCTGATAATGAAATATTGGTGGTGCATATTTGATAATGTGCAGAGCGTGCCTGGCACACAGTTTGGGCTGAATGAATGCGTGCCTGTGTCCCACCCTCTGCCTGGAGCCTGGGGAGGGATCTCAGAGCGTCAGGTCTTGGTTCCCTGTGCCATAATGCCCACTTGACAGCTCCTGCTCTAAGTAGGAGACCTGAGCTCAATCCCGTGTTACAATGTAGAGGGAGGGGCCTAGAGGACAGAAGAAGGAAAAAGGCAGCTTCCCCTCCTTGTTCTGTTCTAAACTGAGATCCCACAGAGAATGGTATTTCTCACACTGCGGTTTCCCAGCGACAATGGGGTCAAAGAAAGCATTTTTCAAAAAGAGCTTCTTTTCTCAATTTATGGCAGTGCATCCAGTAGCAAGCAGCAAAATGAAATAGGTCTCTGTTATCTCTCCCCCTGAAAAGAAGAGACAGCCCATACAAGGGAAAGAGATAATTCCTGTCAGGCTTTTATAAGCCTCATAAAGCGTTTTGTGCAGGCATGTAAAATATTGGGGCCTAAGTTGAACATGGGGAGTGCACCCATTCCACCTCGTAGTTTGGGGACAACAATGTCAAGAGCAATTTCTTGCTCTCTTTTTCATTTTGATGACAATAAAGAAAGCAAAGGAGTCTCTGTGCTGTCCACTCCGTGTTGACTTTCCATGGCAGATGATGACTTGGAGGGTAAGAGAAATAAACATAAGAGTGAATTCAAGTGACAATATAATAAGGGCTTTTCTTCTTGGTCCACCTGTTATTCAGCTTTGGAAGTGCCCTCCAGGTGTTGAGTGGTGCTCTGACTGCAGGTAATTTTAGTGAACCAGTGTACCCAGGCCACAGCCTTGTCTCAGAGGAGGACTCTGGCGACAAGAATCTGGTCTCCATGTTAGATAACCTTTTAGAGTGTCTCTCACTAGGACTGCTCTCAAAGAAAGATTTGGCTAAAGTAGATTAAGAAATGCAAATGGTGACAACACATACCAAATTTTTCCTGAGAATTAGCAGAGGAGCCATCAGTGAAATCTGGAGTGAAGCAGGGAGTTTCTGAAAGGACGAGAAGAATCATGCTTCAGACTTAAATTAGGCCCATGTTGGAGCTAAAATACAGGAAGAGGACCTTACCAATGGAATGGCAATGGAATGGCGCACTCCAATAAGATAAAAAGATAGATTCCCGCCCTTCTACTCCCTTTCTGTTTCCTTCTAGCCCTTCCACAGATAACACAGAGAAACACATTGCACAGACACTATGTTCAGTTTCTTAGGCAGCATGACTAAGCTTTCAACAACACTGTTCACCACTTCCCTACATCAGTAGCTCGGCAAAGCAGGGAACTTTAGCCACACAGATTTACACCCCCTTTCCAGAACAACAGTACGTAAACATAGAGTAGTGAGTCCCCCTTCTGTTCTTAAGACTCCTGGACTCTGATGAGCAACCACAGTGGGAACCTGGGCTACCCCACATCTGTGTTCCTGGGAGAAGCAGCTCACATTCGCATTGATGGAAGGCATAGGATTGGCGAAGAGCTTGGCTCACTGTACAGCTCTTCTTCTCTTACTGTAAATCTTCCCAATATTTAGCCTTTTTGTCTCTAAAATGAAGATCATGACAGCATCCAAACCACAGGGGACTGGTGTGGTGTGACTGCAGGCTGTGATCTATGAAATACGCTGCTTATCCTGGGAGGACTGCGCTCAACCCACTCCTGCCTTGTCAGAGAGATTCTTCCTCTCCAGTGCTCCCTCCACACCATCTGCTCCTTCCCACCCTGTGCAGCCCCGCCAACCAGCTCCTTGTGTTCCCTAGCACCATCTCCACCAGCCCCTTCTCCTTGGTTACACACATGCCAGCATCTCTTCACCCCAAAGCTCTCTCCTCAGTTGCTCATTTGCCTCCCTCCTTCACTCACCACCGGGTAAATAGAGAATACTCACTCTTGTCCACTCTTTATTTCTCTTCCTCATTGCCCTCCTTAATGACCACAGTGTGGTTGAAACTCCCTTAACTGCCCCCTCTGTACAGCTCCGCAAAGAGCAACAGCAAATATCCTGTAGACAACACCTGCCTTCATGCCCGATGGCTTCCACTTTTACTGATGCTGTGTTTCCAGATGTCCCTCCATGTAGAGGTGTTCAGATCTATTATTGGAAGCTCTGTATGGATAGTTGCCCAGCACACATATAGATCCACTAACCATAAAGTGCTTCATTTGTTGTTGTTATCATTGTTTTGGGGCCATACCTGACTGTGCTCAGGGATTACTCCTGGCTCTGTGTCAGGGATCACTCCTGGTGGTGCTCAGGTTACCATATGGGTGCCAGGGATTGAGTTATGACTGGCCATGTGCAAGACAAATATCCTACAGACTATACTATCTTTCTAGCCTACAAAGAACTTGACATTAAACTCTAAGCTTGTCACATCTTCAGTCACATTTTGTCTCTCAGCTACCATTCTTTGGACTACCTAAAAGACCAAACCCAAAATAGCTCTAAAGATAATGTGACTTTATTATCCTACACATACTAGTTCTAGGCTTGTTTAATTCAATAACATTGAGAGACCATCTGGTTTTATTTGTTTCTCCATCTTCAGGGTATATTTTTTTGTATGGGGCTGACCTCCCTTTGGAGTCCTAGAGCTAACCACAGCAGTTAGATATGGTATATTCATATGCACAGTCAAAAGGGGGGAGAGAATGCTCATCTTCTCATAATCTCTATTTTAAAGAGCTGTATAAGAGGCTCAGGAGATTAGTCAAAGAGTTAGAATGTATGCTACCATGGGTGCCAACTTTGAATCCTGTCTCTGTGTGGTTTTCTCAGCACTGCCAGACACAGCTTTAGTGGCTATAGAACTTCCGGGAATCTTTTCCTCACAAGGGGCCACAAAAATTCACTCCTGAAGGTTAGGAAAGTGCTGAGCAGGAGAGCATATGCCTCACATGTGTGGGTCCTGGGTTTGACTCTGGGCACCACACACGTGTAACATGCCTCTCTCTCTCTCTCTCTCTCTCACACACACACACACATGCACACACACACACACACACTTCATTCTTGTAGACTTCCAGCATGACTGCTGTCTTACCTCCAATCACACTGTCTGATAGGAAATAGGAATCTGGTGAATGGCTCAGCCTTGCCAACAGCACCTATCAGGTGGGATGCACCCTATCAGCACCTATCCGCACCTACCTATGGGATCCGAGTTGAACCCTTATACAGCCATAGTAGGAGTGTCTCCCATGCTCTTTGGCTGATGGGGATCAATCCTCAGATCCCATATGGTCCCCTGAGCCTACCAGGAGTGATTCCTGAGTGCAGAAGCAGAAGTAACCCCTGAGCACAGCTGGGTGTGGCCACATAACAAAAACAAAGAAACAAAAATGTCCCTTCTTAGCCAGCCAATAGCTACTAACTTTCTAGGACAAAGGATGCCCTTGGCCCTCCATTTCTTTCAGTGACAACATTGGGGCCTGTTACTCCCATTTGCTGGCAATTTAAGATTCTCTTTCTATCTTTTTTTTCTGTATTGGAAACCTCTAGCAGCACTAGATGAGGGGCTATAGATTGGGTTTTTCTGGCCACCGCTGGGCATGTGCAATTTGTATTTGCAAATTACTGGTGATGAACTGGGAAACGCAAAGGAAAAGTCCTTTCAAAGGCAGAGACAACCAGAGAAATATTGTGCTCTGTGAAACAGATAAGCAGAAGAGCTGTTTATTCCCTTGGTGGCGTGAGGCCCGGCTTTGAGGCAGATAAATCTTTGCTGGTAATACAGTACTTAAACCAGAACTGACACCTTTTTATATCAACTGCAGAGAATTGCTTTTTGTGAGGCTCTGATACAAATGGTGCCGCTGCTCCTTCGCGCATATCAATTCCTCTCAGCAGCCTGTGGCCCGGATCAGGCTTCCCCTGTAGGCGGCTGCCCTTGGCCTCAGAATGGCATTTGTGTCTGTGGACAATAGGAAGGAGGAAGACCCCAACATCAGAGACAGCTGGCAGGAGCAGGCAGCCATGGTTGTAGTTAGGGAATTAACCTGTGGTAGGGTCCTCTTTCCCCACTCCCACCTTATTCCCAGTGGAATTGCTGGAAGCTACCAGCAGCAGAGCAGCTGGGCCAAAAGTACAGTCACTGTACACGCAGCTCTCCTAGGCATGGGCCTTTAGCCAATGGGCTCAAAATGAGTTTGAGCTTCGTTCCTTAATAGACAACTAAAATGGACTCACTCACTGTAGATGCATTAAATAACTGGTCATCAAAGATAAAGATGGTCTACAGTATTTTGTTGTCTATTCTTCCAAGGGTGTACGTGTGCATATGTGTGTGTAAACACATACAATGTGTATGTGTTTACATTACCTTATTAAATAATGTAAACAATTATGTTATAAAAAGAAGAATTTTGGAAGAAGCGATAGCACAGCAGGTGAGGCACTTGTTTTGCATGTGGCTAACTTGGGTTTGATTTCCAGCACTCATATGGTTCTCCGAGGCCCCTGACAGCCTGAGATATATGATCCCTGAGAGCAGAGCCAGAAGTAAGCCCTGAGCACAGCCAGGTGTGGTTCCCTAAAAATAATAATAATAATTAAAATAAGTACTTTGAATGTACCTCTCCAATGCCCACGTTGAAGCCCTGGGGCTGTTACAGCCCCATCCCTACAGTGATAGGGGCTGTAGAAAGATCAGGCAGCCAAGCTAAGTAGTCTATGGAGAACTTGTCCTCCCCATTGCAACCTTAGTGTGGACACACAGTGCTGCAGCCAGCGTACGCAGCATCCTCATACTTCCTGTCTGATGACCACTGTCCTGGTTACCTTTCTATCTAACTTGACTGTCCACGGGAGACCAATGAAACTTGCTGATTCATAGGAGGCACAAAGAGTTATTATTTGTCAAATCTTTCCGTGTTAATCTAACCAGGGTTCAGTTTAGGTCAATAATTTTGAGCACATATGAATAGAACCAAAGAACAATATAGTTCATAGACATGGCTGGTCAAGAACAGATCCTCAATGCAAACTTCCAGTGTTTGCTGTCTGCACTCACTTTCTTGGGCTCCTGTAGGTTGTGTGTGAGGCATCCCGGCTTCCCGTTACCAGAGCCTCCAGGCTGGTCTGGCAGCACATCTGTTTGCCATGCACCTAATTTTGCTTAGTGCTTCTACTCTCTCTGCCTCCAGGTTCTTCTGCTTCCAAATTGTATATGCATATATATTAGGTATAAACATATACCTGTATGTATACATATACATAGCATACCCAAGCACATATATGTATACACATATCTATCCATCTATATAATATGCATACATAATGTTATATTTAATATTTTGGAACAGGGACCCCAAGTACTCTCATCCAACCTGAAGGCCTCTCCCAGTGATAATTCTGTCAACCTGATCAGATGATTCAATGCTGGGATTCAATGCTGTGTCGCTTGGGTCCTGCAGTGTCAGAGATGCTCAGGGGCCCCTTGGGCTACAACCAGTGTTGGTGAAGGACAGACGAGGTGTAAGGGATCAAACCAGGTTGCAAAGCATGAGACTTGACCATGTACTATCTACTTATTTCCTGGCTTTAGGATATCTTACTGTCCCTTCCATCCCTTTTTTATCTTGAAGATGTCACTGTTGATTGCTTTGGGGTTTGGAGCTCTGATGACACTGCCCTGTGCTAGGGAAGCCACTTTCTTTTTTGAAACATCGGTCTCAACACCAAAGACAGACAGCCTTCACTGAATCTATTTCAAGATAGTCCTTGGGAAAGATCTCTTGGCTATTACCAGGAAATTTATATTTTCCCAGGCTTTCCAAAGCACCATCTCTCTCCTGGTTCCTCCTGGACGGTCTTTGTTTCTGCAAAGAACCTGTTGCTGTGGGCACTTGGTTGAGCTGGAAACCCTTGTCCCCTGCCAATCTCTAGTTTCTTTCCCAAGCAGCTGCCACCACACAATGGAATTAACATAAAACACAATTCGGCAAAGGCACATTTAATTTACGGTGATTATACTATCTATTATACAACACAATTTTAAGTACTACAAGTTCCCTGGAGAATAGGGAGGGAAAACACATGTAAAAAGAACCCAGCCCTCTTCAAAATCACATAATGGCAGAAGAATCTCAGTAACAAAATACAATTTGTGGTATAATAAATAGAGTATCTTAAAGTAGTTAACATTTCTCAATTCCCCATTTCACTCCCATAAGGAATTCAGTTTATTTCTAGTGGAGGAAAAAAATCTCACAACTTAAAATTCTGAGAGACAATTAGACTTCCAGTGTGGTTTCCTACGGGAGGATGTTCCAGGGTGTATCCTGGGCAGGTTTCCAAGCAGGCAGAGCAACTTGTTTTGCTGCTGGATTTGGCCAGCTCCAACCAGACACCATGTCTTTGCCCTGGGTGAATTCCCAGACTGAGATGGAGAGGGAGCAGATGGCCCCCCTGACCACTAAACTGCCACCATTGGGGTACAGGAGAAAATGCTCTGGAAGTTCCCTGTGAGAGGGTCCAAAGGATAGAACAAAAGCAGAGCTCTGAGGTGCTCCAGTACCAACTCCACTGCACTATGTACAATATCCCCCTCAAATTTGTTTTGAGATTTTTATATCTCAATCAAGTGCCCTAAAGAACAGAAGTTTAAAATCCTTTCTTCTCTTCTTGGCACTTACTGAATTTAGTGCCTTTCCTTCTAGAATAAACAGAGAGGCAATGCCTTTCCAGTTAGTAAAGGTAATGAAAGGCGGGCTGGCTTTAGGGGATGTGGTTTGGTGGCTAAGTGATTGCCTTGTATGTGTATGTGAAAGTAGCAAAGAAAGAAAGAGTTAGAGGAGAGGAAAAGAAAATAAAGGAAAGGAAAGAGAAAAAAATGAAAGAAAAGGGAAGAGAAGGAAAGGAAAAGAAGGAGAGGAGGGGGTTGGCAGGAGGGGGGGGGAGGAAGAGCGGAGGAGGAGAGGAAAGGTCAGAGGAGGGACTGTGAGGGGGAGGGAGAGAAGGGGGTGGTGGGCTGAAGGAAGCCCTAGGAGACAGGCAGGCGTCAGCAAGCTCTCTGTATCTACTTTCAATATTGTTTGTGACTTAAAGTTGTTATTTGTATTGCAGGCACATGCCGTAACTGGGCTGCTAGTCTGTGGGGTGAAGCTGTCCCATCCCTGCCTCCAGCTTTCTCCTCCTCCATCCTCACTCTCTTAGAAGTGCTGTAAGCTTGAGTGGGGATGTGGCAAGGGCATTAGGAATGAGTTAACAGCCCTCTGGCTTCTAGTGTAATAATGACATCATGTAAAGGACTTATGTTGTACCCAAACCCAGGGCAACTGACTCACATGTGCTGAGTGATCCCCAATCCGTTTCTCCAGCGAATAGGGGACAGTGAAACTTCCCTTGTCAGCTTGCTTAGAAGACATCATCGCCAAAACGACGTCCATGTAACTCAGCTCAGGATTTGTAAACTTGGTCCCTAATGTTGTTCTTGAGGCCAAGCCAGGCACTATAAATCAAAAGCTAACATAGTCCTGCCTTGTCTTGTACAAGAGTGTACACTTTTAGACAGCATGCAGCAGACAGAAACACCGTAGTGGAAGGTGTTTGACTTCAAATAGAGTGGAAGATGTGTGACTTCAAATAGCTATAGCAAACAGAGATGTGCACTTTCAAAAGGGCAAGGCAATATGCAGGGAGGACATTTTGGTGAAGGGGGACTGTTTCCCTTTTTGGGGTCCTACAGGCATTGATTCTCCTAGACTTAGCATTCAGGTGGAAATGTACACTGGATTTATTAGTATAACTCTTTTCAGGATTATAAGAATTTATGTGAGTAGAATTTATCAGTAACCAGTCTTTTCTGTACCAAATGAGAGAAGTATATATCAAGCGGTACACATACACTCACTAAGTACTTAATCTGTGTCCAGCACCTGGAAGAGTGAGTTCTGGAGAACTTGTAAATAATGACAATATGAATGAATCTGAGCAGTTGACATAACACTTGCACATGTATTTTTAATCCTCAGCACAACTGTGTATGGTCAGGAAATACTGATGTAATTATGAATACCATTTATGATATTTTGATCTTCATTATGATTTTCACTTTTTAGAATGAAGATCATCAAGACTCAGAAAGGTTTTGTTGTTGGCTGCGTTCACACATCTTATATGTGACAGTGTTGTGAGCTCGGATTATAACTTGCATTAGAATTCTTTCACAGCACCATTCTGTCTCTCTTACAAATATATGCCAGCAGAGGCATGGTGCTTCAAGATATTGCTGAAATATCTAGAACTGCATGTAATATGAATTTCAAAAATCTTGCTGACCCTTGGGTTGCATATAAAATTGAAAAGGGAAATAAATCATCCTTTCTGCTAAGAAAACTCCATGTTCTGCACAGTTACTGATCTTAATGAAGTCTCCTAGATTAACCCTTGTGTTTACCAAATTTTTATTCCTTTTTATTTGTTCCCTGTTTTTCCTTGCTATAGCAGAGTTAGCACCTTTAGACAAAAGCAAAAACTGATTCCTTCTCTTTGACTTTTCTATATCTGTTCTTTCTGGCCTATCAATTGCTTCCCTCCTATGGGAAGACTCCAAAGATGAGACCAGACCATAACTCACATTGCCTCTGCTATGGGTGAATAGTGGAATAGGTTATATTTAAAATATGCCATTATCTTTGAACTTCGCAGACTTGCGAGAGACTCCGCAGACATGGGGCAGAGCTGCTACTGGCTCTCCCTGTGACCATCTGCTCCACGAGGCGCCCGGGGAGGGATGGTGGGTTATAGCCCTGGCCCACCATCCCAGCAGAGCCTCGCAACAAACCAGACGACCCCCCACTCCATGAGGGCCTCCATTTTCCACATCCAGACTTCTCTCTCGTCAGAACTCTACCCAGCAGACCAGCCTATCACAGCCCGGCTCATCAAGTTCCACCCTGCAGCAGTCTTTTTTTAAATCCGGCTCAGGTATGCCAGTCCAGAGACTACGCAGACATGGGGGCAGAGCTGCTACTGGCTCTCCCTGTGACCAGCCGCTCACGAGGCGCCGGGGAGGGATGGTGGGTTCTAGCCCTGGCCCACCACTCCAGCAGAGCCTCGCAACAAGCCAGACGACCCCCACTCCATGAGGGCCTCCATTTTCCACATCCGGACTTCTCTCTGGTCAGAACCACCCAGCAGACCAGCCTATCACAGCCCAGCTCCGCGGCCGCGCGGCCACGCGGTTCATCAATAAATGCTGGACTTAGAGATGCCTACAAGAGTATGCTACCTGCATGGCAGAGCCTGGCAAGCTGCCCGTGTTGTATTTGATATGCAAAATACCAGTAACAATTATAGACCTCATTCCTGAATGGATTGAGGCTCTTTATGTTCCTGGAGCAAGCAGATGCCTTGGGCTCTACTAGCATGAGACAGGACATATGGAGATGTTACTGGGGCCCGCTCGAGCAAATCGATGATGAACAGGAAGACAGTGACAGTGACAGTGATCTTTGAACAATTTTAGGCACACTTTTCTGGATTTTTCTTGAGAGCATGAAAAGAAGTGGCCAGAGAGATACTACAGAAGGTTCTTGCCTTTCATGCAGCTGATCCCTCAGTTAAAATCCCTGGCATTGTATGGTCCCTTCTGCACTGCCAGGGGTCACTTTTGAGCATATGTAGAAGTAGCTCCAGATAAGTGACAGACTGACTTGGAGCACAAAGTGTATCACTCCATTGGACTATAGAACTCTGGCCTTGGCTTTGGCCATCAAAATAACCAATTTGGGTTCCAATTATTCAGGAATAACTGATAGGACACAAACAGCTGCTACAGGTGGAAGAGATTTAGGAAAGAGTGGGAATATTAGGAGGATTTCAAATATTAAAAAAAATCTTATATTTGCTTATTGGCTATTTTCACTCAGAAAATAAGAAAGAAAAATTGACTTTAATAATGTAGGCCCACTAGAATGCCAGAACAACTTATTTAATAATCTAGTTGTAAAAAAGCCAATTTGGTTATATATATTATATATATGTATATATATATTTCATATATCTTGTACATATATATATATGTACATAGATATATGAAATAGATATGAAGTGGACCTGGTTTAGTTCATAGGATTGATTTCACCAAGATTTATTTCACCAGGGTATCATAGAATATCACACAGATGAGGACACCATCACCACACTTTCTTCTGCTAAGTGTCATAAAGATTCTTGCCTACAGAATAAAGGACTAGAGGTCTGTGACTTTGTAGAATTCTGGTCTTTACACAACAATTTCTAAAGGTATAGAGAAAGAAGAGAACCCAGAAGCATGGCAGAGAAAAGAGGACTGAAAGAAAATGAGAAGAATGGAGGGGAGAGAAAAATTGGAAGATTAAGAGCAATGAAGGGAACAATATAAAAATGTAGGTGATTTGGGAAACAAAGAAAACGTTGTTGATAAAAAAAGCATTGTTCTCGGGGCCAGAACAATAATACAGCCTTGCAAATGGCCAACCGTGGTTTGAGCTTTGCTTTCTTATATTACCCCTGAGCACTGCAAGGTGTAATTCCTGAATACAGAGTCAGAAGTAACCCTGAGCATTGCCAAGTATGACTCCAATAAAGAAATAAATAATAAAAAATGCCTAAATACACAAATAAAAGCATCAGTCAAAGAGCACTGTCACTGCTGTCGATGTTGTCATGTTGGAGGAGTGGAGGGGGCCCTGGATTTGTGCAACTATCATGATATCATGATGTTTAATAACAATAATTTGCTGGGAGTGGTCACTGCCTGGATTGTGAATAAAATAAAATTTGGTGAGACTGCGCTCTTTTCATACTGCCTGTTTTTTGGGAGAAAGGCCAGTGTAGTGAGGTAACCAACTTAGAAAAAGAAAGGAAGAGAGGGTGAATTTGTTCATTCTGGTAGTCCCCATCCAACTCTATGAACAGCAGCTCCTCCAGACTCAATCACATGTGATTTTTTCAGTTTATTGTTTTCTGAGCCATAGTTTATCTTTATTAATTATAATGGCTAGCTTGAGCTACTTTGGTGTTGGATGACAGGCTTAGCTAGTTTGGGAGCTTTGCTGTTTTACCTACTCACAGCTTAATCTACTTATATGTTCTTAAGTCAAGGTTCATTCTAATGAGATCTCTCTTCTATGTAAACACTGATGGAGGGTGTGGCAGTTACAGAAGTCACCTTGACTCTGAATAACTTCTGACTTTTATACATCTACTAAGACTTCTGTTTTCTAGATTGGGCACAGCTCCTCTTTATACCCACTGCACCCAGAGTGGGACAGTTAGAATTTACCAGGAGATTACCATCCTGGCTACATTGAGACTATCTTTAAGATTATAGGAAGGATCATACTAGTTTGCCCTCACGCAGGCGACTGTGACCCTTTCAGTATATGAAGAACAGAATACTCAGAAATCACCTTGGTGCAGATAATAAATAAGAAGGACCTTGTGGGTACCATCTAGATTACATGAAGCTCATGAAATTAAGATGAATTACTTTATACCAGCGTTTTACATAAGAAATGATCTGGGAAGAAGGGATTAGTCCTTGGCTAACCCTTTGTTTACACCTTCTACAAGGTGTTTAAGGTTCTTTGTTGACAGGACACTCCCTGTCCACAGATAGCATTTCTTTGGTGTATATAAGGGGACTGACTTGAAGCCCCCTGTCCCTTTTTCCTGCTCCTTTTGGGTAGGACTCCTCTCAGGTGAGATCATTTCTTTGGTTGGAGACTTGGGCTCTCTTGTATGGTCTAAGTCTTGACCAGAGCTAGAGTTCTTTCATTATATTAGATTGTGGTGTTAGAGCTTTTGTACTATTAAAAGCCTTTTTGGAACTGCGCAGACTCGTGAGTTTTCATCCATTCCCTGGAGGCTTTGGAGGTAGAAGAGAACTTCTGTCCTGATACTGTTGGGGATCCCAGCGGTTCCCCAACACTTTGGTGCTAATAAGACTTGGAGATGCATTTGGAAAATCCATTTGTTGGTATTCATAAGCGAGGACAGGAGCAAGTGTCAGATTTCAGCAATTCATCAAACTTGGGTTGGTACAAATGTGAGAGCCTTGGGCTACTCTGTTTCACTTCAACTTTTTGCAAACAGCATGTTTGTCCTCAAATTACTGTGCCTATTCTTGTGTCTATAACTTTGTTCAAGCTGTTTTCTCACTCTGAAACTCTTTTCTCTCACGTTGCTGCCAAAACAAAGCCCTGCAATATTCAGAACCCAGAAGAAAAATCCTCTATCTCCTCTCAAGAATAAAGCCTTCACCGAATACTCTAACGGCAAACACTCTGTACACTCTGTCTTCTCTGAATTCTATTGTCTTTACCACAGAGTGGTTTCATGGGATTCAGATTTAGCAAAAGCTGTGTGGTCACTCCTACTTCTACCCTGTTACTTGTTTTACAATAGGCAAATTATTGGACTCGGCAAGTATGTTTTTTCATTTCTGATTCTTTGAAACAGTAATCATAACTACATGTGAAATTATGAGCAAGTCCAGAGTGTCCAGAACCTTTTTACCTAATTTATTTCAATGTTGAGAGCATAGATTATTTTTTTCATTGGTCTTTAAGGATTTATTAATCATAAAATATTTAAATGTGAGGAGATTCTGAGTAAAATGGGTTAGAAAGAATTGGATCAAAAATTTAGAATATTGGCAGCTGGAACTCGGCTCGCCCGGGCCCAGCTGAATATAGGACTCCCAGGAGGGCAGTCGGGTTTTGGGAGTGGGCCCGTCACCTCTGGGGGGTCCCGGAAGCAGCCGGATGAGACTCGCCCATCACACTAGCCACCATTTTTCGCTGTCCGGACGCTGGGAAACTGCCTCACGACCGGATTAACAGAGCAAAACCACTTTGAGCCCAGGTCGCGCAGCCGCAAGCTGCCGACTGTCCATTAAAATAGTGGAAACAGTAATGTCTTTTAATGCACTGCATTCCACGAAGAGCAGGAAGGTTTGGCAGGAGGGGAGAGATAAAGAGGAGATAAATGACATACAGAACCCACCAAGTGGTTGAGGTGTGGGAGGGGAGGGAGGTGGGGACATTGGTGATGGGAGATGGATTTTGGTGGAGGGATGGGTGTTGGAACACTGTAGAACCAAAACTCTACATGAGCATCTTTCAATTGTATGTCTAAAATGGTGTAATAATATTTGGGGGGAAATAAAGTAAAATTAAATAAAATAAATAAATAAAAAAACTGCAGCCAAAAAAATTTAGAATATTCAGCGCAAGATAGGATACATTTCATTATCTTTAGAATGCCTGCAGTTGTGTTTCTCCTGTTAACTTCATTGTTACTATCCACCCACCAGGACAATGGAAATTAGAGAAATGAAAATTGGTTGTGTTGGGGGACACAAAGTCATATTCAGTACTGTTTCTTGGTATCACCAAGCTTTTGGCATCTTTTGTTTGTTTGGGGCAACACCCTGCAGAGCTCAGAGGTTACTACTGGCTCTACACTCAGAATCACTCCTGGCAATGCTGGGGTGGGCTGAGGGTAGCCATGTGGGATGCTGGGAATTGAATCTGTGTGCTCTGGTCCTCTCTACTGGAATCTTACTCTTTTTGGACTCAAGTAAATGCTTGGGGGTGGGGGAGAAGTTAATAAAAGACATCTTCTGTAGGTATACTGAAAGTATAATGCTAAAGAATCAAATTCATTCACAGAATATCTGTGTCTGGTTCCATGATTGGCTTTGTGGAAGACACCTGAGAGGGACAGGGAAGTGCTTGATTTGTGTCCTAGATTTGTTTCTGTTGTTTTCATTCATGTAAAAAACATTTAATTGGTATCAACCCTGTACCATACTAGGTATATGAGGTCCAAAGTCACCTGAGAGCCCTTCCTTTCTTCAAGGGCTCACTGACTACAGAAAATTGATTTGAATCTCAGAATCCACCCATAGGCATTGCATCTAGCAAGTACCCAGTCCAGATTTTCATCTGACTCCTTATGGTTTAAAAAATCCTGACTTTCTTTTTGTATATTTTGGCATTCAGCTCACCATTTTGCAATAATCTAATCTCAGGAGGTCATGAAATGTGGCAAGCACTGTACTAAATATCTACATGGGGTTTACAGTACTTACAAGGACAAAAGCATTATCACATTTCTGGGAAGAGGAAAAAAGTGAAACAAGATTTAAGGGAGAGAGAATCCAGAACTGAGTCATGAAGGTGAGAGGGTTCTTGTTAAAATAAGTGGCAGAGAGGGATTTATGGTTAGTGGAGGATATGACTAACAATCTAGTAAGCAAAAATAAACCTTAAGGGTACAAAACAGCAAGGATTTGTGAGGAATTAGAAATTAGTTATTTGGGGTGAGAGAGATAATGCAGCAGGAAGGGTATTTGCCTTGAATGTATCCTACTCAGATTTGAGCCCTGTTGCCCAATATGGTCCCCCAAGCCTGCCAGGAGTGATCCATGAATACAGAGCCAGAACTAAGCCCTGAGCATAGGATGGTGTGGTCCCTAAACCAAAAAATTAGCATGACTGAAACTTCAGATACAATATTAAGAGAGATGGAGGGAATATTATAGAAATTGGAGAAAGGCTTGAAATCATAAGTAGGTTTTTTTTCTTAAAAGTATTAGGAAGTTTTTGAAACTTTGTAGATATAGCAGTACCACAATCCTTTCTTGTATTCTTGACCAAAAGCTATTGAAGATCATATAGGGAGAAAGATGGTAAAATGAATGATGCAAAATTCTTAGGACAGTGAAGAAAACCTGTGCCCTAACTTGGGCATGGTTACTGGAAATGTTATAACCGAGGGAGACAACTACAAACTGATAATAAGTGGATACTAGGTAAAGGGTTGGTTGCTTGGTACCTGTCAATCACTTAGAAGTGGTGGAGGAGTACATTTGGGCAGTAGAAGGTTAAGTTGTCCTGGCCCAGTATTTGAAATGCTCTTGGGATCTCAAGATGGTTGTCGCCAGTAGAAAGTCTAGACATCTAGACAGATAAGAATTAGAGATAATAATTCTGGAGTCCTAGAAATGGAGATAAATGAAACCATGGAAAGGGTAACACTGCCCAGTGAGAGCATGCACACTGATTAAAAAGAAGGTAAGAATGAGGAGTAGGAAAATAAGTTGTTAAGGGTAGTAACAGATATAAACAAGATCAAGAAAAATTGGTAAGAGTCTAAAGAAGATGCAATAAGTAATACATTTTAGAAGCTACTAGAGAGAGAAGCAGGGTCCAAGAAGGATATGACCAATGTGTCCAAGTACACATAAATCAATTTAATAACTTAGGGATTACTGAAAAAATTGCCCACACAGTGGTCAGTGTGAGAAAGTCCACACAACGGTAAGGTGCTACTAGAAACATCAGCAGAAAATCCCTCTGGCAAATATGGGGACCACAGAAGACACAGTTCACATTGGTCCTCCTTCTCTTCACAACTCAAATGAATCATGACCGCTCTCAGTCTTTGAGATTTTTCCTGTTTTCTCCGAAAAATGCTGGAGAGACAACTAATAAACTCTTGTCTTGGTTGAGCAGAACACAAGAGTTCATTAAGATGACTTAGTAGTAAAAACAATCAGCTTATCGCTGTGAGTACTAGGAACATTTTAGAGTTTGGTTGAGGGAATCTTCTGGGGATTGAACAGAAAGGCACACCCAAGTGTGCCTATTATTATTTTGTTGTTGATTCTGTTATCTTTCATCCAAGACAAAATGACTACAACAGGAATTCAGGATACCAGGAAAAAATCTGGAGCTCTTTGCTTTTCCAGACCTCTTCCATAGTAGACTTCTTCCCCTCTTTGATGTCTGGTTGGGGCTAACCAAGGTGTAAAATGATATACTAATGCCAGAGACCACACTCCCAGAAGGGAAAAAAACAGTGCACAGGGGCTGGAGGAGAAGTGAGTAAAGAGCCAGCAAAGTGTCTTACCTACCTGAAATGAGCCCAGCTGCTGAGCAAATTCAATACTTCAGTCTGTCTTCATACAACATCTTTCTGATTAATAATGTAAGTATGATAGAGGCTACTATTGATCTTCAATATCTAAATCTTACTTCTCTATGAATAAAAAATGTAAGAAGATCTCAGGAATAGCTAAAGACCACTTTCTGTATCTCAATGACAGATATAAATGACAGTAGACTGCAAAAGACTGAGAAATGTTAATGGATGGCAGTCCCAGTTTGCATACTAGTCTGCTTAGAGCAGCTGAAAGCTGAAGCTTTTGTGGATCTGGCAGAGATCACTGACCCCAGTCCCCACATGACCACAGGATAGCACCAGATCCATCAACGTCAAAGGACCTGCAGTGATAAAAGTCTTGCTCCTTTGCTCTGGCATACTGTCATGAGTCCACTTTTATTGATGTGAGTGTATAGCTTTATCCTGCTCATGGAATTCAAGATGTTATAAAATTTTAAGCATTATGTAAAGGATGAAATTAGTAAAATATTAAAGAATCAAAGAAGTAAAAGTTGGAGATTATCAAATACCTAAGAGAATCTCTCTATTCTAGTTGTACATGAAATTGACTGTTTCATTGTGTCTGATAGAGATGGGTAGGTAGATTGATTGGTTGATCTATTGATAGATTAGATAGACAGACAGATAGTTAGTCTACCAAAGCTTGTTTTTCTCTAGTGTTGTCCTCTCTGTTTCTTTTCTAATTACTTTAGTAGAAAATTATTTCCTCCATACATCTTATAGTAGGTGTATTTCTTGATCATGAGGCTCTGCAGAAGTATTTTCAGAATATGTGTTCTTACAATGATGAGATATAAATGGGATGGCACTTATCTAAGTCCTGGTGGAAACCTTCCAGAGGCAACTGTTTCCTTTGGTAAGAATACACATTTAAAGAAAGGTGTTCTGTGCCTTTTTTCTGTTTCTTTCCTGATTTTCATTCCTATCAAAGCACTGTTTCACTATGATCTTCATCCTGAAGAAGTGAGATTCTTTGGAGCCATTTCCGCTAATCTACAAGACATGTTAAATTTCCTAGACACAATCTCTTTCTCTAACTCTTCCTTTCGATCCTTTCGAATTTTTGGGTGTGAGAGAGTCACTCCAGTGGTGCTCAGGGTTTACTTCTGCCTCTGCACTCAGGGATCATTCCGGTAGGCTTTAGGGGACCATCTGGGATGCTGGAGATCAAACTCTATCTCTAAGCACACAAGGCAAATTCCCTACCCGCTGAACCACCACTCTGGTCTCCTCCTTTTCAATTTTTGTCTCACACATACCTTTCACATATCCACATGTACTGGATTTACTCCTTTAACTGTTCTTTGTCTTTGAGCAACCACGTGATTTAGGCTAGTGCGTGGGGTAGGGAGAGGGTGAATGGGGAGAACGTCCATTTTGGGGCATGCATGAAGGTCTGCGCGAGTGTTTGGGGAACAGGCAGTCAGAGGTGAGTCCATGGCACTGGAACAGCAAGAAAGGAGCTTTACCTGACCGGGAACTCAGCGTTGGAAGGAGGAAGCCCGGACTGGGCAGGGACTGGCCTGGGCAGAAGCTCATCTGGTCCGGGTCGAGGCCTGTAGTGATGGAGCCGGGGCTGGGTCTGCACAAGCAGTTGCAAGTCCTCTTCTTCCTGGATGTGTGCAACCTGCTCCACACCACCCAGGTGGGCAAGCTCTGGAAATAGGTTTCCAGGACCAAAGGACTGTGGAGGTGTTGCAGGTTTGGCTGCGGTGTCTGACTGCATCAGCAGGTGTCACACAGGAGGCAGACTTGTCTACACCCAGGGCTCTGCCCTGTGGGTCCTGGATGGTTGATGGTCTGACATAGTAAAAGATTGGGCCCCCCTGGGATGAACCCAGAACCACGGCAGAGCCTGACAAGCTACCCGTGGTGTATTCAATATGCCAAAAAGCAACAATAATGGACCTCATTCCCAATGAATGGAGATGTTACTGGCACCCACTGGAGCAAATCAATGGACAATGGGAAGACAAATGACAAGTGACAACCATTCTTTGTCACTGATTCCTTCCTCTGATGACTATCTTCTGGATAGACTTAAGTTCTCTACATATCATATCACACCAATTTATTACTTATGAATTAAGATAACTCAAAAATTGATTAAATGATGAAAACATAAGCAAATAATATGATTAAAATAAGTTTTAAAAATAAATAAATTTTAATTAATAGATTTATACAGTAACCAAATGTGGTTATATAATTAATTTTCATAATTTAAAATGTAATTCTACTAAAAATATATTCCTGTAAGAGAAGTATATTTCTATAAGAGTATTTCTATAAGTGAAGATATGAAAAATGAATGATAATTTTGTGCGGAAATACTAAATTAAGATTATATTAATTTTACACAGAACACAGTTATTAAATTTCATATTAAGTAGGAAATGCCATTATTAAAAATAATAAAATACTAGTCAAAATGTAATATGTATAAAAAGAGAGAAGAAAAAAGAAAGAAGCCTAAGTAATTAAATACAATAAAACAAAGAGAAGATAGATGAACTATATCAATTGTTAATAAATTTATCAGTTATCATGTAAACCATAAAACTATTAAAATAAAACAAGACAATTTTCAAGACACAAGCTGGTTGAATAATTATTAATTATAATAACAAAAATCCATTAAGTTGAAAAGTAGACTTCTCTAAAATAAAAAATAATTCTCCATTAAATCCCTATTTGAGAATAAAATGCAATATATTAACAGGGAGAAAAAGTTATGAAACCTGAAATCTCTAAAAAACAAATGCCTAGTATATATACAAAAACGACTTCTAAAACCTCAACTGTAAAAATAAAGAAGTTAAAGAGTCCAATCAAAACACTTTATGTGTTCAATGCAGTACCCATAAAACATTTTTGAAATTTTAGGAGACATAGACCAAATGTGACATTTATACAGAGTAAAATCCCCTCTCTGAATATTCAAACTAATCACTATCACTATCTTCCCATTCATCATTAATTTGCTTGAGTGGGCACCAGTAATATCTCCATATGTCCTGTCTCATGCCAGTAGAGCCCAAGAGCATCTGCTTGCTCCAGGAATATAAAGAGCCTCAAACCATTATATTAGGTCATAGGAATGACCTAACATAATTGTTACTGGTATTTGGCATATCAAATATGGCACAGGCAGCTTCCCAGACTTGCCGTGCAGGTGGCATACTCTTGTAGTCACCACTAAATACAGCATTTATTGATGAACTGTGTGGTTGCTTGCGGCTGCGTGAGCCAGACTGTGATAGGCTTATCTGCTGGATGGAGTTCTGATGAGAGGGAGGTCCGAATGTGGAAAATGGCGGCCCTCATGGAGTGGGATCAGCTATGCTGGGATCAGGCATGCTGATTCAGAGACTCAAAGACATGGGGCAGAGCTGCTACCACCTCTCCCTGTGCCCAGCCGCTCATGAGGCGCCGGGAGGGGAGGGCAGGTTCTAGCTCTGGCCTGCCACCCCAGCAGAGCCTCGTAACAAGCCAGATGACCCCCCCACTCCATGAGGGCCGCCATTCAAAGTAAAACTGGGGAAAATACAATAGACTGCTTATCTTTCCCCAAGTTTAAATTATACTATAGCTGTGCAGGAGGAAGAGAGAAGCATGGAATGCCTTCAAAGGCATCAAAGAAAAGTTAAAAGGACAAAGAACCTCTGGCTCCGGGCACATCTCTTTGACTCCACCATTCTCCCTGCATTAACATATGCCTCGGAGACCTGGGCCCTACAAAAGCAGGATGAGAATGCTATTCGGTCCTCCCAGAGAGGAATCGAAAGAGCTATGCTTGGAATATCATACCTCACTCAAGTGAGAGAAGGAATTCGGAGTTCCGACCTCTGTCGCTATTCCAGAATCAGGGATACTGTCTCGTTTGCCAAGGCATCGAAAATCAGATGGGCTGGACATGTAATGTGATTTGGAGACGACCGCTGGACTAGAGCCGTTACGACTGGATCCCATGGGATGTCAAAAGATCACATGGCTGCCCACCTACAAGATGGTCAGACTTCCTAGTCAAGACCCTTAAGGAACGGTTTGAAGCTCTTCATATTCCTGAATCAACCAGATGCCATTGGGCTACATTGGCACGTGATAGGGTCCAATGGAAATGTTACTGGTGCCTGCTCAAGCAAATCGATGAACAATGGGATTCAAGTGATTCAAGTGAAGTGAAAGGTATGGTTAAAAAAAAAAGCAGTATGGTACTGTAAAAAGAGTCTTGCAGGCATATGGAATAGAACAAAACAGAACAGAATATACCAAAGATATCCTTAGGTATATAAGCATCTAATCTTCAACAAAGAATCAAAGAATATGAGGTCAACCAAGGGAAGTCTTTTAAAGAAATGGGACTGGGAAAACTGGTCAGTTACTGCAAAACTGTTACTTTAGACCCCTATCTCACACTTTGGAAAAACAGTCATTTCAAAATACATTAAGACCTTGATAGAAGACCTGAATCCATATACGATATTGAGTAATACTACATAGGTAAAACCCTTCAGGACATCAAGAGGCATATTTAATTATTCAATGCTATTGGCCAAGAAAATTAAAGCAAATATAAACTAATTGAATCACATTAAATTAATATACTTCTTTTTTGGAAAAAAGATGATGATCAGAATAACAATTTTACCCACCTACTGGGATGAAATATTTCCCACCACTTTTCTGATGAAAGTTTAATATCCAAGATATAAAGAGAAAAATTTGCCCACCACTCTTCTGAGAAATGGCTACTAACCAAGATATAAATAATGTGCAAAATTTAACAAGAAAATGTCAAACTCATCATACAAAGGTCAGAAGAAATTATATGAAAAAATGCTAAATGCTTTTAATCACTTATCTAGGAAAATACACAACAGCAAGCTATCACCTTACACCAGAGAATGACTCACATGGAAACAACCTGAAAACAATCTGTGTTGGCATGGATGTGGCGAAAATGAAGTATCACTAACTGCTGGTAGGATGTCAATTGGTTTAACTTCTTTAGGAAATTACATGGATACTTATTTAGACAATTAAGAGTTGAGCTTCCCTATGATCCAGCAATTCCAGTTCTTGACCTCTACCTCAAGTGCCCAGAAACTCTTGGGAAAATATATTTGTGCTCCATATTTTCATTGAAGCTCTATTCACAAAAGCTAAAAATATGGAAACAAGTCTAGTGTCTAAGACCAGATGAATGGATAAAGATAAAGATGCCGTGGTATATACATACAATGAAATATTACTGACATGTAGAAAGGGGAAAGGTTATACAATTTGTTGTTAGAAGGATGAAACTGGAGAGCAATAACTGGAATGAAGTTAATCAGAAGGACAGAAATAAAATTACCTATTTCCTATGTGGGATTTAAAGATATACAGTAATGGAATAACAAAATGCCACCGACTTTGAGAACTGGTCTACAGAACTGAGTTTACTATGGTGGGAGACAGGAAGTGAAGAGGGTTAAGGGGAAAGGAACACCCTGGTGAAGAATGTGGCATTACAACATTGTTGCATGAAACCTTGTTGTTGAAACTATTTTAAATCATGGTTAAAAAATAATTTAAAAAAATACTATTTTGGAGTTGTTCTGTAAATTATGAATTAAATAGAAATTTATTTTAATGCATATGCACTTGAAAATAATAAAATAAAAATATTTTAATGAATTAAATTTATATGGACAACAAGGAAACAGTTCATTAATTTATTTTTTATATTTTTGGAGTTTGGGACCATAGCCAGTGGTTCCCAGAGCTTACTCCTAAATCTACTCTCAGGAATCATACCTGACAGGATTTGGAGGACTTAATGGGGTATCACTTGCCTTCTTGTTCATCGATTTGCTCTAGTGGGCACCAATAACCACTCCATTCTTTGGGAATGAGGTCCATTATTGTTACTGTTTTAGACATATTGAATACACCACGGGTAGCTTGCCAGGGTCTGCTGTGGCTCTGGGTTCATCCCAAGGGGCCCAGGCTTTTTCTATGTCAGATCATCAATCATCCAGGGCCCACGGGGCATAGCCCTGGGGGTGTATTCAAGCCTGTTTCCTGTCTGCCACTTGCTGACACAGCCTGGCACCACAGTCACACCTGTAACAACTTGAGCGGCAGGTTAAATGGGGTACATGGAATCAAATCTGGGTCAACTGTATGCAAGGCAAATTCCATACCTACTGTGTTTCCTTTTTGTCTGCTTAAAGTGCTAGAGATTAAGACAAGTATATTAGCAGCATACCTAATGTCTAGATCCTGAATTCCAATACCATTTCCAGATAAAGGGAAGCACTCAGACCCTGGCAGAAATGATAAACTTTTGAATGTAGTCATGAAATACATGAGCATAAGTTATTTTTTTTTAAAAGAGCAAACATGGGTTACAAAACAATATATTTAAATAATTGAAATGATATTTATATGACTGGCATTTAAACACTTTAAAAGTATAAAGTAAAAGCGTATATAGTATAATCAACCAGAATATATACTGATACATTCCTACTAGAATTTTAAATAGTATCATGCAATAGGCTTAATTTTTTGTTACAACTCTGGCCTTGATTTATGTATTCTTATAGGCATTGTAATTCTTAGTTTGACAAGTCAGTACTTCTAGCAGGTGGAATGATCATGCAGATAAACAGCTCTGGGGTTTGGACCAATCAGTTTCCAGTCAGGTCATTTTAATTACTTGAATTTTATAAAAGAATTCAAATTTCAGCTGTAGATCACCAGGTTAATTCAGTTCTAATCCAATATTTTGCATGTCTATGGACTTAAGTCTACACTTTTTATATAGTGTGTGGGGGCGAATTTAAAAAATCAGAGGATTCAAACTGCATGGAGAGTTCCTAGAGAGAAAACTAGAGGATTTGTTTCCTGTTTCAAGAGCGTTTCATAGTGTCACAAAGTAAGAAAGTATTAAATCAAACAGAACAACAAAGGAAGTCAATGGGACACAGAAAGTCAACCAAAACAGCTGTAAATTGATGAGACTTCAAAAAATAGAAAGAGAAACTAAATGTATACTATATTTTAAATTTAAATTAAAAATAAATAGTCCATGATTCCATACTGTTAAAAATAAACAAGAGCTATGTAATTGAATAGGGAATACATAATGAATTCTTGTGCAGAATAATTACAAACTATATATTTAGACACTTTGTCCTTAGAAGGTAAAGTAACATCCCAGAACCCACCCCAAAGCCCTCTTGAGCAGTACTTAGCTTAGTTCCCTGGAGCACAGTTGGGAAGTGGAAAGTAATAGAACTGACAGTGGAGAATACAAACACAGACATGGTGAATATCAGAAATGCTAAGTCATGCTGATAGTATAAGCCATATTACTTGATCTGATGTAGTATTCCTACCAAGATCTTACCACCTAAATTTAAAAAGTGTTTCTATATTTTTTATTTTATTGAGGTATGCTTTGTGGCTCAGCATATGGTCTATCTTGGAGAATGTTCCATGTGCACTAGAGAAAAATGTGTATTCAGCTTTTTTGGCATGAAAAGCCCTGTATATATCCCTAGCTCTCTTTCTTCCATTTCTTCCTTCAGGGCCAATATTTCCTTGGTGAGTTTCAGTCTTGTTGATCTATCCATCGTTGATAGAGCAGTGTTGAAGTCTCCAACTATTATTGTGCTACTGTTAATGTCTTCTTTGAGGTCTCTTAGCAGTTGTTTTATATATTTTGCTGGCCCCTCATTGGGTGCATATATGTTTAGTAGTGTAATTTCTTCCTGGTGTACATACCCCTTAAGTAATAAGAAATGGCCTTCGTTGTCCCTTCTAACCTTTTTCAGCCTGAAGTCTATATTATCTGATACTAATATGGCCACACCAGCCTTTTGGAGGAGTTGTTTGCATGGAGAATGGTCTTCCACCCTTTGGCTATGAGTCTGTGTTTATTCTGAATATTCAGATGTGTTTCTTTTAGGCAGCAGAATGTTGTGTTCAATTTTTAATCCAGTTTGTTACTCTGTGTCTCTTAATTGGTGCATTTAGACCATTGACATTGAGAGAGATTATTGCATCGGATTTTGTGTCATCTTTCTGTTTGTGCTTGTTGTGCTTATGGGTTTGGTCATATTACAGTAGACCCTTCAGTCCTTTTAAGGTTGGTTTTGAGTCCATGAAGTTCCTGAGTTGTTGCTTATCCATGAAGTTGTGTATCTTTCCTTCATATCTGAATGTGAGTCTGGCCGGGTAAGGAATTCTTGGTGAGGCCTGCAGTTCATTGAGCCTTTTCACAATATCCCACCATTGTTTTTGGGCTCGGAGTGTTTCATCAGAGAAGTTTGCTGTAAATCTTAGAGATGTTCCTTTGTATGTGATTTCCTTCTTTGATCTTGCTGCTTTCAGTATTCTATCTCTATCTATAGTTTTTGTCATTTTTATTAAGATGTGTCTTGGAGTATTCTTGTTGGGGTTTCTTTTAGCTGGTATCCTACGGGCCTCCTGGATCTTGAGGCAAGCGTTCTTTAGTTCGGGAACTTCTCAGCAATTATGGCTTTGACAGTTTCTTCTTCATCAGGGTTTTCTTCTTGGCCTTCTGGGACCCCAATGATCCGTATGTTGTTTCTTCTGGCTTCATCCCGATTATCTCTTGTTGTCTGTTCGGTAATTGTGAGTCTTTTTTCTATCTTCTGGTGTTGTGTAGCGAATCTTTGGAACTCGTCCCTCGAGATCACTAATTCTTTCTTCAGTAGCTATTATTCTGCTATGCTGGCTTTCCATTGTGTTTTTCATTTCACTTACCTCATTTTTAATAACTGTCATTTCCTTTTTGCATTTTCCTCACTTCTTCTATCATGTCCTCTTGTATTTTATTGAGTTTGCATTCCATTGATTCTTTGAATTCCTTATGAATTCTTAACATTTCTTTCCGAAATTCCTTATCAGAGAGGTTATACAACTCATTGGCATTGCTTGGCTCATCTGGACTAGTGATTTCACTCACAGAGCTTGATGGAATTTTGCGTTGCTTTACCATTATGACTATTGTAGGTTGCAAATATGGGGTCTTAGGGGACTAGATAGTACAGTTAGTAGGTGTCTGGTCTGTTTGCAGAGTTTGGGTGGGTAGCAAGGATGTAGGAACAGAGGTTCACTGGTACCTCATGCAAGATATGTAGTAAGAGGGTCGCACAGTTTGCCTTGGTTCCCGTTGATGGAGTTTCCGCTCTTCCCTGGGGCAACTTGGGTCCGTGGAGATGCAGTGGTCACACACACCTGTGGGGGGCGACTGCCGCTGTGGGGGAGACTGCCGCTGGTCCCGGAAGCATAGGGCCCAAAGGGTCCGTGGTGAAACCCAGGCAGTTTGCCTTGGTTCCCGTTGATGGAGTTTCTGCTCTTCCCTGGGACAACTTGGGTCCCACGGAGATGCAGGGGTCACACACACACATCTGTGGGGGAGATGGCGGCTGTGGGGGGAGACTGCCGCTGGTCCCGGAAGCGCCAGGGCCCAAAGGGTCCAGCGGTGAAACCAAGGCAGTTTGCCTTGGTTCCCATTTATGGAGTTTCCGCTCTTCCCTGGGGCAACGTGGGTCGCAGGAGACAGAGGGTCACACACACACACCTGTGGGGGGAGACTGCCGCTGTGGGGAGACTGCCGCTGGTCCCCTGAAGAGCACTTTTTATATGCTTTTTTTGGCCATTAGAATTTCTTCTTTTTGGAAGCTTCTGTTCATTTCTTCCCCCCAGTTTTTGATGGGGTTGGCTGTTTTTTCTTGTGAAGTGCTACCAGTGCCTGATATATCCTGGATATTAACCCACTTGTCAGATGGGTATTGGGTGAATATCCTTTCCCACTCTGTGGATTGTCTTTGTATCTTGGTCACCGTTTCTTTTGAGGTGCAGAAGCTTTTTAGTTTTATATAATCCCATTTGTTTATCTTTGCTACCATTTGCTTGGTCAGTGGTGTGTCGTTTTTAAAGATGCTTTTAGTTTCAATGTCGTGAGCGTTTCTCCTATGTTTTCTTCGATGTACCTTATAGATTCATGTCTGATGTTGAGATCTAGAATCCATTTTGATCTGACTTTTGTGCATGGTGTTAGAAGGAAGTCTAAGTTCATTTTTTTACACGTAGCTGCCCAGTTTTCCCAGCACCATTTGTTGAAGAGGCTTTCTTTGCTCCACTTAATATTTTTTGTTCCTTTATCGAAGATTAAGTGGTTGTATATTTGAGAGTTTGTTTCCGGATATTCAGTTCTATTCCATATGTCTACGGGTCTGTCTCTATACCAATACCACACTGTCTTAATTACAACTGCTCTGTAGTAGAGCTTGAGGTTGGGGAAAGTGATACCTCCCATCTTCTTTTTCCCAAGGATTGCTTTAGCTATTCTTGGAGGTTTATTATTCCATACAAATTTCAGGAGTGTTTGTTCAATTTCTTTGAAGAACATCATGGGTATCTTTATAGGAACCGCATTGAATCTGTATAAAGCTCTAGGGAGTATTACCATTTTGATAATGTTAATCTTTTCAATTCATGAGCAAGGAATGTGTCTCCATTTCCTCAGGTCTTCTTTTATTTCCTGAAGTAATTTTCTTTTTGTAGTTTTCTTTGTAGATATCCTTTACATTCTTTGTCAAAGTGATTCCTAGGTATTTGATTTTCTGTGGCGCAATTGCGAATGGGATAGTTTCTTTAATGTCCCTTTCTTCTCTTTCACTATTTGCATATAGGAAGGCCATTGACTTTTGGGTATTGATTTTGTACCCTGCCACTCTACTATAGGAATGTATTATTTCTAAGAGCCTCTTGTAAAGAGTTTCAGGTTTTCCAGGTATAATATCATGTCATCTGCAAATAGTGATATGGCTATATATTCTACTTATAAATATTCCAAGCAAATTTGAATTCTTTTAAGAGAAAAATCTAAAATTTGAACATTAAGAAATTTGTTAAATTATCAATAATAAAACATTAATAAATCATGCATAATAATGATATTATAAGAATTGATGAATTATAAAATTAAAAAGCAGTATAAATTGAAAATTAAAAAGTCCAAGACTTTTTAAAAAATCTGAGTAAATATCTGTTGGGTAAACAAAAATATAAAATTAAACAAATACTCAAAATAGAACATGAAATCTTAGAATATTTTTTGATGCAATTCTATACCGATGCAGTTTTCAAATCTGTGCTATTACTTAGAAAATTTTACTGAATAGGGTGACTTTATAGTAGAATTCACTAACAAAAGGTGAACTCAGTGCTTTAAGTCCATCTTTATAGCCCATCTTTGTAGTCTTTGTAATTAGCATGGTTGAATAATTTTTTTTTTTTTGCTTTTTGGGGTCACATTGGCAATGCTCAGGGGTTACTCCCTGGCTCTGCACTCAGGAATTACTCCTGGCGGTGCTCAGGTGACCATAGGGGATGCCAGGGATCGAACCCGGGCAGGCACATGCTGGCCACGTGCAAGGCAAACACCCTACCTGCTGGAATATTGCTCTGGTCCATGTTGAATAAAATTTTGATTCTGGCATAAATTACTATATTTTTGTTATGTATTGGGCCACAACAAGCAGTACTCAGGGCTTACTCCTGGCTCTCTACTCAGGGATTGCTACTTTGGGAGAGCAGGGTGTCTTATGGGTACTGGGGATTGAATGCTGCTCAGCTACATGCATGGTAAACACCCTACCAGCGTACTATCTCTCCAGGCAGAAATGATCTTAAAGTCTCATTATACATGGACCAAATTCTCTACTTCCATTTCATATTATTTCATTCTTGGCCTAAAGGCCACAGTAGAATGAATGGGCTTATTTTCCAGGAAATGAAACCCCCGCTATCTTTTGGAAATAACAAGCTCTTTCAGCATTTTCAAAGTAATACTACTCTAAAAGTCTTCAATTTTCTCCAAGTTTTATCATCATTGTAACAAAACAATGCAACTTCATGCCATTAAGAAAAATACCTCTTGTCCAGAGTGGTTATTTTCAACTATTATTGTCATAGTGATCTCTTCTCTATCCTAACTGCCCCTTGTACTTGTGACAAGCTGCCAAGAGTGAACCAATTCTCCTGGCCCTTGTTTCTACTGTCCTTGATATTAGTCTCATACTGTGATTTGTTTTTCATTTTTATTTTGCACAAATGAATACAATCATTCTGTCTATTCTTCTTATTCAGACTCTTTTCATTCAGCATGATACTTTCAATATTTATCAATTTATAAGGAAATTTTATGGCTTATTTATTTTTCTGGTCGTTGCATTGTGTAGATATACCATAGTTTGTTTATTCTGTCTTCTATTCTTGGGCCTTTGGGTTATTTCCAGATTCTGGCTATTGTGAAAGGTACTGCAGTGAACATAGAAGTGCAGGTGGCATTTCTGCTGTGAGTTTTTGGGGCTATCCGTGTATATTCCCAGAAGTGTATTCCTGGGACATATAGAGACCACGAGCAGAAAAAAGTGATATAGATGATAACCTGTCAGTACCTGTATGCCCAGAGGGAAAGAAAAAAAGACAAGATGAAAGGGAGAAGGAGGAGGAGAAAGAAGACAAAGAAGATGAAGATGAAGACAAAGATGAAGACAACGAAGGCGAAGATGAAGACGAAGTCAAAGATGAAGAAGAAGAAGATGAAGAAGAAGAAGGAGGGAGGAGGAGGGAGGAGGAGGGAGGAGGAGGAGAAGAAGAAGAAGAAGAAGAAGAAGAAGAAGAAGAAGAAGAAGAAGAAGAAGAGAGAAGCATTATTTCCCACCCCCAATGTCACCATTATAATGATAATGGTGACATTGGGGTGGGAAATGTATTCTGAGTGAAGATACAGGTGTTCCAACATTGTATGCTAATACGCAATCTTGAACAACTTTGTAATTGTGTATCTCATGGTGATTCAATCATGTTTTTAATTACACCCACCAATGAACTCAAACTAGTGATAATTTGATATTGAATTTTTATATTCAATAATAAAATAAAAATTCAAAACCAAAAAATAAATAAAATTAAAAAACACTGTTTAAAGAAATCTGGTACTCTACAAGAGGCTAAAACCAGCGGGTAGGGCATTTTGCCTTGCACGCGGCCGCCCATGCCAGCCCAGGTTCAATCCCCGGCATCCCATATGGCCCCCGGGCACCGCCAGGAGTAATTCCTGAGTGCAGAGCCAGGAGAAACCCCTGAGCATTGCCGGGTGTGACCCAGAAAGCAAAAAAAAAAAATACAATGACCCTAACAAAACCACATAAAGGGTAAGTATGACTCCATACTTACCCTAAAACTATTCTTCCCTAACTTACGACTCTTTCTATCTCTGATATGTGGAATTGGGTGTATTTTTGTCATACTACAGAGTAGAAATAAACTTAAAACGTAGATATGATGAGTTAGAGAATCAAATGAAAAGAATGTGAGATCAATATTGGCTGTTAAATGAAACACAATTAAACAAAACATTCACGGCATCTTCGTATAACTTATTTCAAATACTGCATTTCTCTCAAGCCTGCATTTCTCTTGAGCAATCGAAGTTAGAAACTGAAAGATAGCTACATTTTGCAAAACTAAATCTGATAAAAATAATTAAATTCAGTCTCAGAAAAGTGCAGCTCAACAAGTAGATATAAGTAACATTTAAAAAATTGAAAGGAGAAAAGTTTTATGCATGTCAGATTTTCTCTTAGATGTATATTGATAAAAATTTCAATGATTACTAATAGATAAAGAATTTAAACCTGTATCAAAACATCTCCTGAATCACAACATAGGAAAATTACATGTAGAATATATGTTTTAATGAATAAATGGGGGTAATAAATACAAAGTTCTTTATTGTAGAATACAGGTTTAATCATTTTCTAGTCAACATTTTATTAACATTTGGAGTCCCAGCACATGAAATAACACCCTCCAGGTTTTCTTACCAATCATAATCTTGGCCAT
>JAJIBD010002922.1:0-52517 GCA_021461705.1 Cryptotis parvus
GCCTCATGGGGGTGGGGGCATTTTTATGTCTGTGAACATGCTCAGTGCTGGGCCGCCTACAGGCATGCCCTGCCCAGAGCTGCCCTCGAAGCCATCCTTACACAGTCCTCTGCGGCAGGTGTTCGTCTTCGGTCCTGACAAGAAGCTGAAACTTTCCATCCTCTACCCGGCCACCACCGGTAGGAACCCATGAGATTCTCAGAGTGGTGGTTTCCCTGCAGTTGACCGAAAAGAGGGTGGCCACCCCGGTTGATTGGAAGGTAAAGATGTTTCAAGTCTGGGCCGCTGGGTCCTGTTTCGTGCTGGGATTAGTGTCGGCATGCTGCACGGGGCTGGGACGTGGCAGTGAGCAACCAGCCAAAGCTGTGTGCCCGCCCTGGGCTGGCCGGCTAAGTTCTCCTGTGCCTAGGTTGATCAGAATGATTCCTTTCCTCACTAATGGGCATCATTGAAAACCCTCTGATCCTTCCTCAGTGGTAAAATATCTGTGGCATATCCTTGGCTAAGCAGTTGAGACGCAGCTGTCAGGAAGCCACAGCCACGGAAACTATGTAGAAGTGTCTGGAACACATGTGGTTGCGGCTGGGAGGTCCCTGTGCGGGCACACTGTCCGGGGGCCCCCGGGAACAGTCAGGAGGGCTCGCGCCTGGGCATGCCTGCTCGCGTCCCCTCACAGGCCCCCAGCCCCACATTCCTATGTCCTCCTCCACAGGTCGGAGACAGCGTGATGGTCCTTCCTACCATACCCGAAGAGGAAGCCAAGAAGCTCTTCCCGAAAGGTGTCTTCACCAAAGAGCTGCCCTCCGGCAAGAAGTACCTGCGCTTACACGCCGCAGCCCTAGGCCCTAGGCAGCCCAGCCCAGCCTGCTTTGACTCGCAGGCGGAACCTTGCCTGGACTCTCAACTCTGTGCCTTCACAGTCTTCCGTCATGTTCCTAGACCGAGCTTCTATTGGCGAGCCAATCCTGTTGGTTCCCTGCGGCCCTCCTAAGCGGTCTATAGAGCCTGCCTTGCTCCACCACACTCACTCTCGGGACTTTGGGATGTCTTTCTTTTTTTTCTTTTCTAATCAAATCTAGTCCAGCTCCCAGTTTTGAGGAGCAGTTAGCTGAGCTGCTGATTCCTAGGTAGATGCTTTGTATAGTAATTCCCTACCACAGAGTGACCTAAACCTTCCTCATCACAGCATTCGGTTACAACTAGAAGGAAAAGTCTCCGTTCTGGGCTTTGTGGGCAGAGTTCTGTGGGGGAGGTGGGTCCCTCCTCTTACTCTAAAGAAACTGTCACAGTGGGGTTCCTGCGGGGGATGGGGACAACGAGCACAGAGGCCTCCTGGCCTGCTGAAGAGATTGCCCAGGTGTCAGCAGTGTCCTGCACCTGTGTGTCCCACTCTCAGGTGCTGGACGTGGGGGGGCCATGCTGGCAGGGGGTCAGGTGGAGCGGAAAGCGTGTTACTGGTGAGCCAGCCGGCGGGGGCACGCGCGTAAGCTCTTTTTCTGAACTTGGCTTTTTGGAGACAGCTAATAAATCCTTTGGTGAAACTGGAACTGGGAACTCTGTGACCTTTCGGACAACTCCATGGAGACTCCACAGGCGGACAGGCGTCCCCAGCAGGCGTGGCCTTTCATGAAAGGGCCTTCTACAGCCTGGCACCCGTTGAGACCAGGCAGCCCCAGTTCCCAGGGTTTGTTCTCTGCTCACATCACTGATGTCAGCACAAGGTGCGGAGAAAGGGAGGAGGCAGACCCGCAGGCTGGTCCCGATCCTCCGACTACAGAGCCAGGAGGCGCCGTGCAGACACTCTCCAAGAAAACCTCGGAGGCATTTCCAGGGGCCGCCACAGCCGCTTTGCCAGTGTCCCTGGGCTCTGCCACTGCTTCTTGTGCTGAGTATCCAGAGGTTCTTTCGGTTTCCTGAAGAGAACTTACTCTCCCAGGACTGGGCTGCAGCTCGCCAGTGGAGGGCTGCAATTTGACACCACAATAAAAGTATACTTTCCCGGTTACATGAAAAGAGAAGTTAGCATTTAAATGATGTTCCAGTTTATTAAATGCACTAAAAGGTATCGGAAAGCACTTGTACTTTCACCACTGCTCCCCCACTTTGAAGAGTCTTCGCTGTCAGCTTGACCTTTCTCTTGTACAGCCTTCTGTTCTGACCTCTGTGCTGCTGCTTAGACCACAGAACCTCATATTCTTTCAACTTTAGATGAGCTAAAAAGAAACAAGGATTCTAAGTAACTGTCAGACCCTACTATTCAACTCTGATTTTAACTAATTTTAAGACAGTGGAAAAGAATGCCCAGTGCGACCGTGACCTTGGTGCTCATCTCCCTCTGCCGCCTTCGGGGACGTCCCCCTCGGTGCACAGTTCTCTTAATTGGGGAGTGGGCAGTAAGCTCACTCTGGAGAATGTTCAGTGACGATAATGTCTCAAGTTAGAGTGACAGTCCCCTGCTTGAGGTGGGACCACCCGGCACAGGCCCACTGGCAGCTTGCGCACAGCTGGAAGCTTTATCTGCTAGGGTGTGCATTTGCAGCTGTGATACCCCACAGAATTTTTTAGTATCAAGTATAAAACTCGGGGCTGGAGACAGTACAGCACACCTCATCTCTTGCGCCAGCACCACAGGGCCTTGCTAACCAACTGCTCAGGAGGCCTTAGGGAAAAAAAGCACCTCATACTGACATCAGGTTTTTCAGTGCCCTTACAGGGCAGCGTTTGCACGTCCCTTTGAAAGAACACCCAGAAAGATCCTCTGGAGAAGTGTCACCTGGGCCCCCGGTCCTGCACCCCCACATCCATACTCACCAGTAGGGAGGGATCAGGCAAGTGCTGTGAGGTGGCAGCTCCCCATTCTCTGGTACCTGCGGGGGGTTTCCCTTCCCATTGCGCCCCACCAGCCCCTGCGGCTTGCTGCCTTGTTTCATTACTCCTCAAGCGCACAGCTGGAGGGACAAGCTGTCTGTCATGGGGGATACCTTGTCATTTGCAGCTGTATTATTGGGTTAGCCCAGCATCTGTCCGCACATAAGCATGAGAGAAAAGCCAAATTAGAACGTTGGACACCTGAAATGGCTTGCTCCCATCTACCCTCCCCTTTATGGCGCCCCTCATCTTTCCCCTGACCACTTAAGAATTTGTGACACAGCCCCCAAATCCCCAAGTGGACTGGCAAGTGTGGACGGCAGGCACAGAGTAAGGAGTTGTTCAGTGGCGGGTGGTAGGAGCAGGGTCTGGAGAGCTCTGTGGGTTTCTGTTCCCTGCCCTGTGTGTGGACTGCCCTGGACAGGCCCACGCTTGCCATCCTGTACCCCCACCTTTTTTAGGAAAACCTTAAAATTGAAATTGTTTAGTATTTGGCTATTCATTCTGTATGTTTTAAAACAAAGTGGAGTCCCGAAAGATCGTACGATGGTGAGGGGGCTTGGCCTAGACATGTCCAACCCAGATTTACTCCCTGATACCACATAAGTTCATGGTCCCCTGAGGCCCCACCAGGAATGATTCCTGAGTGCAGAGCCAGGGGTACGCTCTGAGCATTGCTGGATGTGGCCCCAAAACAAAACCAACAAATTATGAAAACGTGCATGTAGTTCAGGCTCGGGACAGCGGGGACAGCCCAGCCTTCGGGCAGTGTTTCCTGAGCCAGTGGGTCAGGAACTGGGGTCTGACCGCCCAGCCTTAGCGGCAGCTCCTGGGCCCCAAGAATGCCAGAGGAGAGCAGACTGGCAGCCTAAAGAGACTCCCCAAGTCCGTACGGGGACCCGTTACTGCCCCTTTGGTTGTCTGGAGCAGACTCCACTCCGGGCCTGACATGTCTGTCGCCCACTGCTTGGCCTCCTCCCCAAGCACTCCGTAGCTGCAGCCACCCGCGAGGAACAGAGGGGAAGAGGGAAGCGTGGGCAGGGGGAGAGAGGAAGGGCCCCGGGACTGGGAGCCTGCGAGGGTCTGAGGAGTGTCCATGCAGTATGGGAGCTGGGTGGGCACAGGGAGGGGGCTGAAGACTCAGCCACAAGCAGCCTCCAGCTATTTCAGAGCCCAGCACTCAGGTCACCTGCCCAGGAAGCAGCTGCTTCACCTGTGCTATCCTTGGTGACCTTGGGGTCCTGGATCATCAGAAACTTGTTGATATCTGAAGTTCCCTGAACCTAAAGGAGAAAAGTCGAACTCAGTTAAAACGTTAAGGGGCTGGAGTGATAGTTCATCGGGGAGGGCATTTGCCTTGCGTGTGTAGCCGACCCAGGTTCCATCCCGGCATGCCATATAGTTCCCCACGCAGTGCCAGGAGTAATTCCTGAGCGCAAAGCCAGAAGTAAACCCTGAGCATCGCTGGGTGCCACCTGTTGGAGGACAGGCTTAGCTAGTTTGGGAGCTTTGCTGTTTTGTTCACTCACAGCTTAATGTACTTTACATGTACTTAAGCCAAGGTTCATTCTAATGAGATCTCTTCTATGTAAACACTGATAGAGGGTGTGGAAGTTACAGAAGTCACCTTGACTCTGAATAACTTCTGACTTATTATACATCTACTAAGACTTCTATGTTTTCTAGATTGGGCACAGCTCCTTTTTATACCCACTGCACCCAGCGTGGGACAGTTAGAATTTATCAGGAGACTGCCACCCTGGCTATGTTGAGACTAAGATTATAGGAAGGATCATACTAGTTTGCCCTCACGAAAGCGAGTGTGTATACGGAGAACAAGATACTCAGAATCACCCTGGTGCAGATAATAATAAGAACCTTGTGGGTACCATCTAGATTACATGAAGTCTATGAAATTAAGATGTATTACTTTATATCAGCCCCCCCTCTCTCCAGTGTTTTACATAAGAGATAATCTCAGAAGAGATTAGTCCTTGGCGTAATCCTTTGTTTATATCTATAATAGGGTATGGCACCACCCTTCTACACTCTGTTTAGGGTTCTTTGTTGACAGGGCACTCCCTGTCCACAGATAGGATTACTTTGGTGTATATAAGGGAACTAACTTGAGGCCCCTTTGCCCCTTTTATCCTGCTCCTTCCTTGGGTAGGACTCTTCTCGGGTGAGATCCTCTCTCTTTGGTTGGAGACTTGGGCTCTCTTGTATGGTCTAAATTCTGACCAGAGCTAGAGCTCTTTCATTATATTAGATTGCGGTGTTAGAGCTTTTGCACTATTAAAAGCCTTTTTTGAAACTGTGCCGGACTCATGAGTTTTCATCCGTTTCCCGGCGGCCTTGGAGGTAGAAGAGAACTTCTGTCCTGATACTGTTGGGGACCCCAGCAGCATCCCAACACTCACCCAAAAAGAAAAAAAAAAGGAGAAAATTCAAACTCGGTGAATATATCTGTCTATATTCTGCCTCTGGCAGCTCAAACACAGGGCCACATGCAGGCAAGACAAGTGCCCTCCCTGCCAAGCCCCTGCCTGGTCCGAGCAGCTTCCAGGACTCACCAGCAGCTGTTGCTGACCTCGCCGGGAGTATTTGAGAGACATCAGAGCAGAGAACAGGTCCTCCAAGAGAAACTCCCCTGTTCAAATCCTCGCCAACAAATTACCTTCTGCAAATGTATGTCACATCGGAAGGGAAATCTCCACACCTTGTCACCAGGACAGCAATGCCCAGGTTGGAACTGAGTTTATTGGATGCCCACACAGGTTTGTGGGTTTTAGGCCAAGACTTCCCATGTGGCAGTGTGGTCTTACATGGAGTTTTTGTTTCAGGCACCCAAAGTTCCCTGAAGACACCAGCTATATGTCAATGACAAGTGTCCAGCTCTCAGCAAAGCTGTTTGTATGCCACTACTCTGCCTTCCTCATACCAACATGGCCAAGATAGAGGTCGAGCCCTGACTGTGGGTTGACTCCTAACTTGGCTTCTCAGCCAGCTAAACTTTGGGCACTGCCCCTGCCAGCTAAGCCTCACCACCCATTTCAAACTTAAAGAGATTTCCATTTGCAAGGACATCTGATGACCACCATGCTCTGCATTATTGAGAGGTGCAAAATAAAAAATCTGTAAATGCATGTTGGGAGGCTCTCCAACTTTCCCAGCACCCACATTTCCAGGGAATGAGTGATATCTCCAGGGATCCTGAACATCCAACCAGAGTCTCTGCTCAAGGGGCAAACTTGACACCAGGTAAAAGCACTGTTTGTTCTCAAGCTTCAGGGTCTCCCACACCTGGCAACCAGGAAAGGTCTGACTTCCTGCCTCTTCCTTCCCAGGCCTGCATATCAATCAGCCATGGAGATGTGGCCCCACTCCACTGCCTTCTTATCAACAAGTACAGAAGATTCCAGAACCACATCAACATCCGGTGTTGCTGCTTGATGTAAACTAAGAAAATAAGAGCCCGTTCTTCTGGTGAGGAGGCCAATGCCATGCCAGGGCAGAGGATTGGCAGAGAGCACCCACAGTCCTCATCTTCCCCAGCCCTGTGTGCTTGGACACACCCCACAATAGCAGAAGTCCCAAGGCCACTGAGAACTGTGACATCTTTCCAGGTCATGTTTCTTTTGTAGCGTGGTTGTGTTTCAAAGTTGCTTATAGGGTAAGTCACAGTTCAAGATTGCTTGCAAACTACAGCTGGAGGGCAGGTGTCGGGGAGCTGCTGGGGTCCCCAACAATACCAGGAAGCGAGTTCCCTTCTATCTCCAAAGCCGGCGGGGAATGGATGAAAACTCAGGAATTGGCACACTTTTAAAAGGCTTTACTTAACACAGGTTCAGGCATACAAATCAGCAATAGGGAAAACTACAAACTTATGATTCCTGGCTGGGACCCGGCCACGTGTAGGCCAAGATAGTGGCCACCACATGTTAAGGCCCTGTAGAGAGGAGACAAAGACAAGGTGCCAGCAGAAAGGGGGAGAGAGTGACCCAAAAGAGAATGAAGAGAGGAAGCAGCCTAGTTTTATGCAATCCAGACCTCCCACTTTTATGGGAAGCCATCAGGGTCAAATGCCCTCAGGCAATTTCTCCCAGGACCTTACCTAGGCCCTTTTAGATGTTAATGTCGCCGACTCAAGATCTGCCTAGGAAATGCCTTTGCAGGGTAGAGAGAAGGGGTTTACGAGATGAACTATACTCTGAATACAAAGACATGCATCTGTACCAAAGATTATACTAATACCAGTTAAATATTTCTCCAAGCTTTCGAAAGACTCTCATTTTTACTTCATGGTAGTTTGTATTTTAGTTGCCTTTGAGTTGTCAGGGAGTCATGCTTGCTTGCTTGGAGGCAAACAGCATTTCTCTCGGTCTAATTACTTAGAGATCCAACGTGGCCAGGTAAATATACTGGTAAGACCTAGCTAGTCCCACAATGATTGTGGTAACATGAGAGTAATACTTATACCAGCCAGTATAGAATACATGGTCAGATAAACAGCCACATTTAAACTGCCCTCCTATCTACAAAGTGACCTGCAGGAGGGAATCCAGGCCAGTTGCATTGGCTCTGGGCAGGTGTACTGCAACAGGAGGGCTGCTCCCGTAGTAATGCAGTGGCCCAACACGGACTCCAGAAGACGAGGAAGCTGTGGATCTATATGCAACAGGAACATGGTGGCCACCAAAGGCAACCAAGCAACTAGAACTTGAAGAGACAAAGTTCAAGTAAGCAAGCCAGGAAGTGTGAGACAATTGTCGGAGGCTCTAGTAGCTGTAAGTAGCTGGAGCCAGGAGCTGGCAAGCAGTCACAAAGTAAATACCGAGACTCAGAACACCAGGATGCTGTGTGGGGGGGTCCGAGTCATGCAGGGGGTGGGGGAGAGCTGCAGTCCCAGGCCCCATGGCTGCAGAGAAACAAGCGTCGTACCTGCAGGCAGGTCTTTGGTATCATGCACGGGCGATATAATCCACCCCCACCTTGGGATCAGTAGCACTGCCGAACACAATAAAGACTAACTTCAGAGTCACGTGATCGATGACCATTTCGTTGTAGCTAAAGAGAGTCTCCACATACGCATGGAGCTGCCAACACATCTGGAAGTTAAGAGCCTGGAAAAAAACAAATGACAGTGTCTCCAGGTGCTGCTAAATGAGCCTGGCCTCCCAAGGCAACAGGGCAAGTGCTTGGAGAATGTTGGGGCAGAACTGGGTCCACCACTGGACCTCTGTCAGGACAATGGCAGGTGCAATGCGGTGGCTGCCCAGTGGCCTAGGGTCAGCTTCAGGAGCTAGCAGACCAGAGCCCAGGGCACACCAGGATCTACACCCAGGTCTAAGGGGGAAACCAGCCTGTGTTGCACTGTGCTGGACAATGTGGGGACTCAGTTTAGAGATCAGCTTGTCTCTCATTTGTACTTGGCTCAAGAACAGGCTTGGCCCCACTCCTAGGTTTTGGAGAAGCAGCTTGGTGTCCTCCGCTAAGGCCTGATGAGGCAGGAGTCATAGCCTCAGGCCTGCTGAACCCATGGACTCAGCGTGACACATCACACTGGTTCTGGGGCTCCAACCACTCAGTAGTCCCCGATCCCATTTTGAGGGGGCAGGGAGGAAAGCTGCAGAGAGCCTGGGAAAACTCCCACACAGGAGAGCAGACACCCCTGCATTTCAGGCTGAGGAAATGGTTAAAGCTCAAGACCATGAACCATATCACAGTTTCGCCAGGTCCCTCACCTCGTTCATGAGAGTTGATTCAAAGTACTGGAAGGCGGATGGAGAGAGACACCTTGAGCCATAGCTTATACTCCAGGGATGGCCAGAAAATGTCGGAAGCCCTCGAACAGATCCTCAAGGGAGATAAAGCAGGCCTGAAAGGGCAGAAGCACAGTCCAGCTCAGTCCAGAACAACCCCCAAGACCCCAAACCAGGCTTCAGGCTGCCTCTGTCACTCTCATGCACGAAACCAGCAGCGGAATGGGCTTTGCCACTCTTGAGCCTGCATTGGGCTGGAGGCTACTGGGTTAAAGGTGATCAGGTTTACAGGCCAGGGAGAGCAAGTCTTCATAACAGGCCAGGAACGTTGCTCTCAGACAGCAGCTGTGATAAGGGTGGGGTGTGTGACTGTGGGGACCAAGATCCAGGAATCGAGCCACAGAAACACCATTTTCAGTGACCCTGTGGCGAAAGCAGCTGGTTCACCAAGTTCTCTTCCACTCGCCTAACTATGGAAACACCTTTTCAAAATGCACATCGTGGGACGTGTAAGTGTGCGGCGCATATGTATGTGTGTGTATGTGCCCATGTATGTGTGTATATGTCAGCCCATGCCACACCTGTTTCTGCTGCTGCCAGTGACATATTGGGAGGCTACATATCATCTGGGAGCCTAGAGGAGGGAGAGAGAGAGACATGCCTGGCCCCGGCGGCACCTGACCTGCAGGGCAGTCTCACAGGCAGCCAGGTACTTGATCTCGTGCTTCAGCAGGCAGCTCAGCTCGCCGATGATGTCCCCGCTCGTGCAGTACTCTGTGACCAAGGTTCTGGACTCTCTGGCGGGCCTGATGCTGGGGTCCACGCCAAAGTTAGGGGATGAACTGTACAGCTGCAAAAGGGAAAGAGAAGTGCAGTTGAAACCCCCTTGGGCTACTGCAGGAGACCCCCGCTCTATGCTGCCGTGACGGTGGGAGTCTCTCTGGGGATCCTTTCATGTCCCAATTCTCCAAGGCAAGAACTTTGACTGACTTGAAAGAGACACTCCAGGGGGTGCTGGGGTGAGTCCTCCCAGCTCCAGGCTTGGGGCTCACTCCCAGTGGTGCACAGAGGAAAATGTGATGCCATGGACAGAAACCAGACCTCCTGTGTGTAAAGCCTGTGACTCTCTCTTCAACCCAAAGAATGGCTTCTGCTCTGTGGCTTTCTGTCCCCCCCACTATTTTCTTTTCCTGTGGGGGAAGATTGGGGTCAAGGCTGGAGGGATGAGGTCATGGGGTAGTGAGATTGGAGATTCACAATATTTCTCCTATAAATAACTTTATTTATTTCTCCCCTTTCAATATATTTCTCCTCTAAATAACTTTGGAAATGATGCTGTTTAAATAAAAATCATATTAGAAAAGTCTTCATGTTGAATGTGTATATTGGGCAAATGCCATTGAATTTTACGTAGGGTGGATTAGTGTATACACTATGATAATATCATAGTCTATGTGGAAATGGACAGTTATGTATTCTGTGTGTTATTTTTTGAACCCCCCACTATTTGCAACACTCTGCTCCTGGATTCCTGTATAAACTCCCCACACACACACACTTCTGCAACTCCTCTGAGGGAGTCACCTGCCCTGAGTCAGCTGGGGGCTGACATGGGCCAGTCATGGATCAAGGCACAGAGCACAGGACCTCCACACCAAGGTCTGGTTTCAGTAGGAGCCTGGTTTGCTCTCTCGATGTTTAAGGATGAAGCTTAACAGAGCAGGGTGTAGAGGAGCACCAGAGGCTGGCGGGAGGCCACTGGTGTCTGCAGAAGTCTAGAAGTGCAGCAGGATGAGTTTAAATACCCCCAGGAAGGCTGTGTGGGAGAACGGAGTGAAAGAGGCACCCCTCACCACCAGACACTTCAAGGAAACTCCCGTAGGTTTTACACAGAGGGGACATGGCTAATGAGGGTGAGCAGGGGCATGTCTTAGCCATGGTGCTCCCTGGTACAGAGCCAACGGCTGTGACCATGGGTTCTAACAGGGGCAGTGTAGCCACTGGCAAAGGACAGAGCCTGGAGGCTGTATATTGGAAAAATGCCATTGAATTTTAAGCAGGATGGATTATAGTGTATAGACTATGATAATATAGTCTGTGATATGTGACCTGAGGCACAAGGAAACAGACTTTTCTTGTGCTAAACTTTTCCGAGTGTGGCACTTGGAGGTTTTGTTTATGGTGTTTGAGGACTGAATCCACACAGCCTCCATGGGAAGCAGCTGACCTCCGAGTCACCTCATACACCTGTACTTAAGCATCTTACGGGAAGCAAACTCTAAGAAGGCGGCTCTCTGTGTGGTCAGCCCTGTGCCAGATTCCCAGTCCAGCTGCATGGCACTGACTACGTCCCATCTGCCCAGTGACTCACTGAGATGTCCCTGACACAGGTTGTCATCTGCATTAGGATATTTATTATCTACCCTTCCATCATCAATGTCAGTGAATTTGGAGTGTGTGTGGAGAGAGTATTCTGGACAGTGCTCAGGGGGCCCCGTGACAGTCAGACCCGGAGAGGAGGTATGACTTGTGTCCTGCACATTCCCTAGGGCTATAGTCAGTGGTGCTTGGGGGTCCATGGGATACCATTGACCAAGCTTAGGTCCCAGCACAGACAAAGCAATGCACCCTTGAGGGTCAAGATCTCTCCAGCCTTGGAAGCAACTTAACCACTTCCACCATCAATTCCTTAGCTGCGGGTTGAGCTGAGGAATAAGCCATGAGCCTGGGAGCCTGTGTACCAAGGGATGCACTGTCCAATGGGGGACATTGCTCTGTGCTGCATGCCGGCTCCTGTATTTGCGCCGAGCAGAAATGGCTCCATTCGCAAAAGAAATTCCATCCCCTATTAGGACACGTGCCTTGTTCTTACTTTTATCCCCTCATATCACAATGACAGTGTTTCACAACACATTTTCAGAAAAACTAGATGGTCTCTTACAATGGCCAGTCCTGAAATAATCAGATAAATTCCTTGTGGCATTTCGCCTTCTCTGCAAATGATATCACCATATTCAAAATTGACGATCCTGGCTCTTTGCTGAAAGAAATCAATGGGAGAAAAAAGAGAGACAACACAAAACAGGCCTGGTCTGCTTTCCAGGGAATCTTAGAGCTGAGGTATTAAGGCCTCACAGATTCAAGTACATGAAAAAACAACGTAAATTTAAAAAAAGAAAAGGGAAAAGGGCCAGAGTTATAGCACAGCAGATAGGGCACTTGCTTTGCATGTGGCTAACCCAGGTTTAATTCCCAGTCCCCAGCACTGAGAGGAGTGATTCCTGAGTGCAGAGCCAGGAGTAACTCCTGAGCACTGCTGGGTTTGCCGCCCCACCCCAAAAGACACTAGATTCTGGTTTTGCTAAGTGTGTTACTACTTGCTTATACACTGGGTCCGGTTTAGAAAAAAGGGGGATAAAAAAGAGAATGGTGGGCAGTGGGAAGTACACAGAGTCAGTATTTATGGTCATGTGATCAAAATCATGAGGTACCCAGGAGGGAAGGCGGGTTCTAGTCCTTGCCCGCCATCCCAGCAGATCCTGGCAAGAAGCCAGAGAACCCCACACCATGAGGGCCACCATTTTCGACATCCGGACTCCACAGCTCATCAGAGCTCCACCCAGCATAAGAGCTGATCTTTCCCCATCTCAATAAATGCACGAGGTGAGAGGCTACTACAAGAGAATCCCACCTGCACGGCAGAGCCTGGCAAGCTACCCATGTTGTATTTGACATGCCAAAAGCAAGAAACAATTATAGACCTCATTCCCATGACCAGAAGGAATGGTTTGAGGCTCTTCATGCTCCTGGATGGAGCAGATGCCCTTGGGCTACACTAGCATGTGACAGGATGTATGGAGATGTTACTGGTGCCTGTTCCAGCAAAACAATGAACAACAGGAAGACAAGTGATAAGCAAATTAAGGAACAGGAGTTTGTCCCTGTGGTGGGGCCTGTCTAAAGTGGAAAGCAGAAGAAGTCTCAGTGGGGTTGGGTTGATATCTGCAACACTGATAAAGGAGACAGGCTGATGCTCTGGGAAAATCCAGCAAGGCCATAGGGTCCTGCTCTAGGTGTTCAGGGCACATGGAACAGAAAGCAACAGCTCAGCTGAGACAGGAGGAAGGGTAGTTCCAAGAACACAAAGGGCTGCAAAGATTCAGGGACGAAGAAAGACCTAGAAATCGACTCTGGCTGGTTCTAGCCCGACATGGCCACTAGCAAGAGTGTTTGGATACGCTTTCTTTCTTTCTTTCTTTTTTTTTTTTTTTTGCTTTTTTTTTGGGGGTCACACCGGAAATGCTCAGGGATTACTCCTGGCTCTGTGCTCAGGAATTACTCCTGGTGGTGCTCGGGGACCATATGGGATGCCGGGGATGGAACCCGGGCGGCGCAGGCAGGCTGCATGCAAGGCAAATGCCCTACCCGCTGGGCTATCGCTCAGGCCCCTGGATACACTTCCTTTTAAAAACTATTCTTAGGTCAGATAATAGGAAGAGGAAAATAAATAAACAGAATGCTCAAATGTGGTAGGTTAAAGCCAGGGTCTTTACCTTGAAAAACTCAATGAGAATGTCCTTGTTTTCCAGCCAAATGATATTTCGGAGGTATATGTCCGGAGTAGGGGGTGGGATTGCCATGGGGGAAGTTGTTCAGGTCTTTCATTTTTGAAAGAAGTACCTATAGATAAACATGCAAATAGCCACAGTAGGGACATCAGGTGAGACGGAAGAAATCCAAACTCACTGACTTAGCTCACTGCCTCTCTTACCAGTCAGCTCTCTCTCTCCTTGTCCCCTTGCTCCTTCTGTTGGGCTGTGAGCTGTGGTTTTTATCCTCTTTCCAAAGCCGTGTCACCACCTTACCTTAGTTTCAAATCATCTGAGTTTCACAGTGGACTGTTATACCATTTAATTCCATGTAGCTGTTTCCCCCATGTGTTTAGCATCTGTAAATCTCATTTCTGAGACACTGTTGGTAGTGCTGCGGTTTGAGAAGCTGCCTCTGGCTTCCCTACCAGCTGAGAGGAAAACCCCTTCTTGGTGCTTATTCGCAGGCCCTCCTGCCGACCTCACCCCTGTCTCACCTTCCGCACTGCATGCTTGGCTGACTGGTAGAGCCCAGGAGGGCTCAAGCTCTTGTTTGTGAAGCAGCTTAATCAGTAGCGACATCTCACTTTTCAGTCAATCAATTTATATTTGTGTGGTTTGGGGACCATATCTGGTGGTGCTGAGGGTCTACTCTCTGCTCAGTATTGGGAGGGAACCTGCAGTGCCAGGGATCAAAGGCAGGTCTCTGGCATGTAAACCGTTCACAAATGAAAGAAATGCACAGTGTCCATAAGACCCTGGGATGATGATAGTTTCTCTTTGGCTGGCAAGGAGTTGGTACGTTTCTGCCACTTGCAACTAAGATGCAGTTGGGAGTTGGAGGGCACCAGGTGAGCTGAGTACATGTTACCATGGGCGCTCAAGGCTGCAGACAGAGGCAGAGTCGACATAGAGGCTCGTCTCTTGCCCACAGTTCTCTGCCCAAGCACCAGGGCGGACAGGGCTGGGCTGCAGGAAGCAGCAATGTGGGGGAAAGAGCCCTTACCTTGTTCATCTCCACACCCTCGTGTTTGCCAATGATGCCTCTGGACCACAGGAAGGTGAGGTTCTTCAGGGCCTTGGTGATCACCGTGAGGATGGCGTGCCGTGTCTTCAGAGCCATGACTATGTCGTGACACTCATGCTCGATGAATCCTGAAGCCCAGAGAACAGTCAGCAAGCCGACAGGGAGAGAGCAAAAAGCACACATGAGCACTTTCGGGGGTCTTTGTTTGGCTGTCAAGGGCAGGACTGTGTGAGGCTGAGAGGGACCAGCTCAGCCCCCATGGAGTGGAGGAGGGAATGGAATGCACCCCAGCTTTCTTTCTTCCGTGGGGCCCTGAGCACCCCATTAGGGATTCGTTACCCACAGTGCCGGAGGATTTACCCTCCAGACTCTTCTCCACACTTTGTGTTTGTTTCATTTTGGGGTCACACCCAACAGTGCTCAGGGCTTACTCCTGGCTCTGTGCTCAGGGACCACTCCTGGCAGTGCTCAGGGGACCATACAGGGCGCTGAGGATCAGATCCGGGGTCGTCCATGTGCAAGGCAAGCGCGCTCCCCCCACTGTGCTCTCTTTCCAGCCCAACTCTATCTCACTTCAGAAAATGGTAAATCAAAGCACCCTGCCAACTGGGCTGGTGCCACACAATCTTTCCTGTCTCCTGGCTGTGGGAGCAATTGCTGTGGACCTGGAGGCTGTGTGAGAGCGGTGCCTGACACTTGGGAGGCACACAGTCATTGTTTCCTTTTGGCTTTACTGTTTTGTTTGTTCACACCAGCAGTAGGGTCTGTGCTCAGGGGTCACTCAGGGGATGCCATGTGGTGCCAGGGAATGGAAAGCATGCAGGGCAAGCCCTTAGCCCTTGTGCTCTCTCCTTTTGTTGTGTCTCACTTAAAATGCAATGACGGGGAAAGGAAGCTAATTAACATGTTAATTAGAGCTCAGGGTTCCCTGACAGTCTTGTAAGTGCTGCTGGCCCATTGGTATATGAAGCCTGAGCAACACTGACCAGCGGACCATGAGAAACCCAGAGGGCTTTGGGGGAGCTCAGGGAACCCTTGTTTCATCGCCTAAAAAGGAATTGGAGACCTGCAATTGCCTCCAAGAATTCATGCTAAGGATTGAAACAGATGAGCAGTTACAGTGCTCCTGACCCACTCAGCCATGATCCAGGAAAGGGGTTCAGGGAAGAGGTCCAGCTACCTGTCCCTGCTGTGCGTGTGCAGAAATGTTCCACAGTGATCCAGAACGCAGCGTGAGGGCTGGGGTGAGGCTTGCCCGACCTGGCCAGCAGGCCCTGACCACTCAAAGCACAGGACCCCTCTGTGGCATCCCAGGTCCACTTTCTCCCCATCCCATGGACCTTGGAGCTCATAGCTTCTCTGCTGGACCATGTCCTTGACCTTTCACAGCGGATACACAGCAGCTTTGGGAAGCAGACAGGCCTGGCACCTACCGAGTTCTTTCACTGCAGCTCGTTTGTTGTTTTCCAAAATCTCGTATAATATCTGCAAGATTTAAGAAAGATATTAATTTCTTCTCATATCAATGACATTGCTGACTTTCAAATCTGGGGGAAAGTGTATAGTAGAAGAAAGCTCATTTAGTTTATGATTGGGGCGGGGGAGAAATGTGGCTTGGCTGCCCCCACCTGCCCCCACAACACAATGGGCTACACCACCTCAAAAAATCAGCACCCAACAGAAGAATAAAACCCTCAGCCCACCCCTGACGCTCCGCCCCACCAGCCGCTCCAGTTGAAGCTTCAGTAATTACATGTTAAAAGGGAAAATTGGGAGCCACACTGGGGCTGAGAAAATACCCTTAGACATGAATAACCTCATCCGCACATAAGAAAACTCAACTCAGACCAGGAATGTTCAATCCCGTCCTTCCCCCAAAGTGTCAGAGACTGTTGAGCTGAAACGCATGAAATGGGGAAGGGCTTGGCAGCCGGAGAGGCCGGTGAAACCCTGTTGAAGGGCAGACAATGGACAGCTGCCTCACCACCACACTGTTTCTGGGCAGCTAACCCGGACCACACGGTCCCTGGGCAGCCACCCCATACTGCAATGGCCCTGGACCATTGGAAACACAGTAAGTTTTTAGCACATTTCTGTGATTCTTTCCTCCTTCATATAATATCCCTCCATCAGGATCACTGTGTCCCCACCCTCCCCATACAGACATGGACTTGCTCTGGGTTTTGTTGTTTTTGTTGTTGTTATCTGTATTTTATGATTTGGAGGTCACACACAGCACTGTTTAGGCTCTGTACTCGGGTCACTCCTTGTGGGGTTCAGGGGATCACATGAACGGCTCATCTCAGACAAGGCCTACTTGTCTCGTATGGCCCCTAGACAAGAACTTACTCCTGGCTCTGTGCTCAAGAATCACTCCTGGAAGGGCTCAGTGCTGGAACCCAAAGCTGGGTTGGCCACGTCAAAGACAAGTTTGTGAGACAAGCTCGACTACAAAGTTACAAAGACCTTTTTTTTTGTTTGTTTACTTTTTGGGTCACACCCGGCAATGCTCAGGGGTTACTCCTGTCTCTTCGCTCAGGAATTACTCCTGGCGGTGCTTGGGAGACCATATAGGATACCAGGGATCGAACCCAGGTCAGCCGCATGCAAGGCAAATGCCCTACCCGCTGGACCATCACTCCAGTCCCAAGAGACAACCACCTTAACCCCTGTACTGTCTCTCTCGACCCTGGCCCTGACTAGAGGGAGAGCTACCAGCCCCTGAGTCTGTTCTCTCCTCAGAAAGCAAGAGCAAGAGGAACTGTCCTACTGTGAAGACCCCGGGAGTGAGTCCAAGAGCATCTGATAGGAAAGCAGAGACTGTCTGTGTGCAACCCTGCACATAGAAGTGTGGCCTTAGGAGCACCGAGGGCCCCCGCTGTGTGGATGTCTGCATAAACTGAGCAGCCCCCCAGCCACTGACCAAGTTGCCCTGTCTTAGGCCCAGAGCCGGCACCCAACCTGATTGACTGACTCCTGGCTGAAAATGCGTTTGATCAGGAACCTGGTATCATCCTGTGCTTTGATGTAGCCTTTGGTGATGCTGTACATCAGGCTCAGGCGCCTCTTGATCAGCTCGTCCACAACTTTGATGAGCGCTGGGATCAGTATCTGCAGATCAGGGAGAGAATGAAAGCCCGGCCCCCCAGAGTGTGGCCTCTGGGCTTCCACCACCCACCCAGGGGTGCCTGAGAACTGCTGTTCTGGGGATGTGCTAGACGTAGATGAAAGGAGAAACAGGAGATCAGCCGTGGAAGCAGGTTTTGAGTCTCCAGCTCTGTAAAGCGTCTCACAGGCACTGGTGAGGTCAGAGCACAGGATGGGCAGGGAGACAGTCTGGAGGACTGGGCCTTGAGAATGAAAACTGGACACGGGCAGCTTCTGCTTCCTTTCACCATCAAGGTCTAAAGCATTACATTGTTAAGATTCTAGGACTTCAACATGTGCGAGTACCATTTTTACTATGATTTCAGTGAAATCATCGAAAACTCCCAAGTGAGAAGCTGAGAGAAGGAGAAATAAAAGCTGAATCTGACCGTGGGAAACATGGGAATCTAAGCCAGAGTTCTGTGGAAGGCAGGGCTGGCCCTCTTTGAGGAGCGAGATCCAGCAGGGGAGTCACTGAACAGGAGAAAACAGACTCATCCTTTCTGCCCGTTTCCAGCAGGGCTCTCACAGATGCAGGGTACTCTCCTAGTGCCCTAGGGTACCCTTAGTGCCGTGGCCCCATCCATGACCAGATCAAGGCCCCTGAGGCTGGAGCATTACACCCAGCACCCAGCGACTCTCTGGGCTGTGCTGTGTGGAGCGAGACAATTATGCAGAGGACAAGGCCGGGAAGAGGGGGCAGGATGGTGGGATATGGGGCGGCTTACCTTTGGCATGGAATGGTCCAAGAAGGGGAGAGCTTGTCAGGTTTAAAGGAAGGGGAGTGGGGAAGGCCAACAGTGTCCGGGAGGCGGCTTCACAACGACCCACCAGCCCATGAAACCGCGGGCTTTACCTTGATTAAAGGGATGAGCCGCAGGAGCCGCAGGTATCCCAGTACCACTGTGGTCTGGATAAGGATAAAGTTGTCCGGCCGCAGGCGGACAAAGTACACACAGCACAGATCAAGGAGGCCGAGAAGCACGAGGGCGAACTCCAGTATGTCCCAGTACTTCTGAAAGTATTTCTTTTGCAAAATGATTACCTGTTCAGAAAACAGCAGCACGTGTCAGCTTAAGAGAGGGAGGGAAGGTTTCAGAATCAATAGTTACATGCTCCACTACAAAGTTATTCATTGAAAAAGAGTTATTTAAAAAAAAATCTTGAAATCCAACTTGTTACTTGATTCAGAAAAAATCTTAATGATGACAGGATGTCAAAAAACAAGCAACAAATAATAGCAATACTACTCAAAATCATCAGAGGGGCCGGAGTGATAGCACAGCGGGTAGGGGGTTTTCCTTGAACGTGGCCGACCCAGGTTCGATTCCCTGCATTCCATATAGTCCCTCATGCAGTGCCACGAGTAATTCCTGAATGCAGAGCCAGGAGTAACCCCTGAGCATCACCGGGTGTGACCCAAAAAAGCAAAAATAAATAAATAAACATTAAAATAAGCAGAGTATGGGGCCGAGCAATAGCACAGTGGGTAGGGCATTTGCCTTGCACACAGCCGGCCTGGGTTCAATCTCCCACATCCCATATGGTCCCCCGAACACTGCCAGGAGTAATTCCTGAACAAAGAGCCAGGAGTAACCCCTGAGCATTGCTGGGTGTGACCCAAAAAGAAGCAAAATAAATAAATAAATAGATAAATAAATAAATAACCAGAGGATGAAAATAGCAATGCCAATCAACCAGCTTTGAAGGCCCTCTCTTCCAAAGTAGCCCACCTATTAAATGATGAGAACCAAGCAAGTTGATATGTTCTGGTTCACTTATTTGTTGGTTTCATGGCAAGACAGTACTTGAGTAAAACATCCATGCTGAGTCCTGGCTTATCTTTGACTTGATGTTTGATATCCTCTGCATTTTTTTTTTGCTTGTTTTTGTTTGAGGAATCACCCCCGGATGTGCACAGGGCTTATTCCTAGCCTCTCTGTTCAGGAAATCACTTCTGGTACTGCTCAAGGAACCACACAGGGGCCAGGGACTGAAACCAGGTTGGCTACATGCCTGAAAATGCCTCACCCCTGTCTATAGCTCCAGTTCCTATTCTCTTCACTTATTTATTTATTACTTTATGGGCCACACCCAGAGATACTCAGGGGCTACCCCGTCTCTGCATTCAGGAATCACTCCTGGCAGTGCTCAGAGGACTATATGAGATGCTGGGGATTGAACCCACAGTACTATTGCTCCAGTCCCTCTCTTCACTTTTATGATACCTTTTTTTCTGATCTGATAACCCATATTGGAACCGTTATGCTGATTTCATTATTAAGCTCAGAGAATCTAAGATAACTAAAATTCTGCAATCCTATCAACCGTTACAGCAAAAAGTCTCCTAGCATCAAATCGTTTCCAACAGTGATATGGGCCTGAAATATATACCAGTTTAAGCTCAGGCCTAAGAAAAGAAAAAATTATGCATTCGAAATATTTCTTTTGGGGCCAGGGGCTGTGTACTAATAAAGGAGACAAAGAAAAAGGTAGGGTGAACCACGGGTTTTAGGGAAGTGTTCAAAATTCTGATTGACTTTCCTTTAAAATCAGAATCACGCTGTATGGCGCCAGGGAGCTCCCTTCAGGTGTGTGCCTTTGCCAACCGCCATGCAGAGAGCATCAGCCTCCATTCAGCCCTCGCAGCTCAGCTATGCTCTTCAGCAGGTGCATTGCAGCCCTTGGGCCCACCCACCCACAACCGTCCTCTCCCTCCTTCTAACCACTCATTGTTTCAGAGTCCAAAGTTCTTTTTTAATTCAGTTCTGCTATTAGAATGCATTTCTAATTTTAATCATTACCTTCAAAACTGATTCTAATACAAAGAGAGTCACAAAATAATAGTTCACTACTATCAGTGCTCTGGCATTCAGTTCTCTCGTCTTCGGCCACAGATGTACTACCAAAGGGTAGATGTAAATAAATCTGATAGTGTGTTCTGCATATTCAAAGAACTCCGAAAATAAGAGACGGCAGATGAGAATCATAATTTTATTTTTTCCTGGAAAAGATAGACCAAATAAAATATCTGGTTGCTTTAAAATAATAGCAATCACTACCAATGTATACATTGTATACAATGTATACTTGTATACATGATCAAATTGAAGGCAAATATAAATAAGTAAGTAGAACATATAAATGTTTCTCAGTAAAGAAACTGTAGTGGCAAAAGGTATAAATATGAATTTTATGCATCTGTATGTGGTCTGGGAGGGCCTTAAAAATCAATACCAATGGGGCTGTAGAGATAGCACAGTGAGTAGGAGACCTGCCTTGCATGCAGACAACCCAGGTACAATCCCGGCATCCCATATGTTCACCATCAGGAGTAATTCCTGAGTGCAGAGCCAGGAGTCAGCCCTGAACACTTCTGGGTGTGGTCCAAAATCAAAACCAAAACCAAAAACCTAAATAAATTAAAAGTTAGGACTAATGGCTCATAGATCATAATGCAAAGATTCATGAATAAAAGCAATAAACAAACTTTTTAAAATTCAATAATGTAAAACTACAAACAATAAAAATATCAGATTTATTAATTACCTGGCATAGTTAAAAAGGACAGACATGGGGCAGAGCTGCTACTGGCTCTCACTGTGCCCAGCCACTCATGAGGTGCCTGGGAGGGGTGGCAGGTTCTAGCCCTGGCACGCCACCCCAGCAGAGCCTCACAACAAGCCAGACCACCCCCCACTCCATGAGGACCTCCATTTTCCACATCTGGACTTCCCCCTCGTCAGAACTCCACCCAGCAGACCAGCCTATCACAGCCCGGCTCGAGCGGTCGCTTGCGCCTGCGTGGTTCATCAATAAATGCTGGATTTTGCGATGACTACAAGAGTATGCCACCCGCACGGCAGAGCCTGGCAAGCTACCCGTGTCGTATTTGATATGCCAGATACCAGTAACAATTATAGACCTCATTTCCATGACCTGATGGAATGGTTTGAGGCTCTTTATGTTCCTGGAGCAACCAGGTGCCCTTGGGCTCTACTTGCATGAGACAGGTCATATGGAGATTTTACTGGTGCCCGCTCGAGCAAATCGACGATGAACGGAAAGACAGTGATACAGTGACAGTTAAACAAATTTTGCAGACCCAGAGCAATAGGACAGCGGGGGGGGCATTTGCCCTTGCACGCAGCCGACCCTGGTTCAATCCCGGCATCCCATATGGTCCCCCAAGCACCGTCAGGAGCAATTCCTGCGCACAGAGCCAGGTGTAACCCCTGAGCAATGCCAAGTGTGAACAAAAGCAAATATATATATATATATATATATATTTATTATATAAATATATATATTTATTATATATATTTATTGATTTATTGTATAAATATATATATATTTGTTTTCAATCCATCTAAAGTAGAATCTAACAAAAAGGGAGTTCGTCTGGAGGGTCAGAGCAATAGCACAGCGGGTAAGGTGCCTGCCTTGCAAGCAGAGACCCAGGTTTGATCCCCAGCATCCAATATGGTCCCCCAAGCACTGCCAGAAGTGGTAGTGATTCTGAGTGCAGAGGCAGGAGAAACCCTTGAGCATCTATGCATGTGCCTGCCTCCCCCAATAAAAGAGGTTATTTGGATGTATGTCAGGAGCATAGGGTTGTGATATTTTATATTTCCCTTTGAAACTGATAAATGGAAGAAAATTTAAATGATCAGAATTTTTTTCTAAATAGGAGGATATTAATACCCATTCAAAATTTGCTAACATCAATGTTCCTGGTAGTTAGTCATTTTTATGTCTATCACTGGAAGAGTTCTGTCTTTCTGCTCTAAAAAAGTGCATTAACTCATCAAAATGACAATGAATGAAATTATCACCTCGCATCAGTGAGAATGACCTACATGAGATCATATACATGGTACATAAAGGTCAGAAATAGGAGTTAAGGTGCTGTCCTTGCAGGACGTCAACACTGCTTTGATCTGCAGCACTCAATATGTGATATTGATTTGGGTGTAGCCCAAAGCACTACACACACACACACACACACACACACACACACACGCACACATACACACACATGCACACACTACAGAAACAGTCAATTTTCCCCACTATTAGTAATTTAGTTCACCTGGTTTAGGCCCTATGGAAAATAGTTCAGAGGCATCTCCCTGGTGCAGCAATACATTCCTTCAGAGAGACACCTAAACATCTGTGTTGCAGCTCTGTGTCCAACCGTCCAGAGCCAGACACAACCGGAGTGCCTGACCACAGGTGTGGACAGAGGACTGTGGTCTGTAGACTCTAAGCTTGAGGGAGAGATAAACCGTTGCCTCGCCTGGAGTAATTCCTGAGTGCAGAGCCAGGAGAAACCCCTGAGCAAAAAAAAAAAAAAAAAACAAAAACAAAAAAAACAAGTTGCCTGGCATGTTGATTATCAAGACTAAATTGAAAGGGTTGTGATGTCAATGTGTAAAATAAGAGGGAGAGAGATGCAGAGACAGAGAGAGAGATAGAGAGAGAAAGAGAGGAAACTGGGGTACCTGCTATTAAGGCGGCCTGGGGGCGGGAGGGGAGGGGTACATTGGTGGTGGAAATGGGGCACTGGTGGAGGGATGGGTGCTGGAATACTGTATTACCAAGAACCAATTATGAACACCTTTGTAATTGTATGTTTCACGGTGGTATAATAAAAAATTAAAAAAAAAAAAAAAAAAGGAAGCAAGTCAGAAGGAGAAAGAAGCTTCTGGGTATGTCACGCCTCTGTGCTGTACCAGAAAAGGGCACAAAGGCAACAATGGGCCAGGAAAACAACCCCTTAGGCTCTAGAAGGGGGAAATGACCAGAGGGCAGCTGGGACTGGAATGGAACAGGGCGTGTTAAAAGAAGCTGAGAGCAGTGGAGGAGGGGTGTCAGACCATCCTTGGTGGGTGCAGTGCAGAAACACTGTGTGCTTGAAGCATAAACATCTACATTATGGAAACTGTGTTACCTTTTCTTAAAATATATAAATTCCCAACCTAAACTCCTGAGCATGGCGTCTACCCAGATTAAGTCAAATATTCACCTTGTGATATCTGGAAAACAGATTCCCAGGACTTATTAAGGCCATTGTGTATTTTTCCCTAAAAATTAACACCAACACAACAACTCCATAGAGTGCCCTGACAACAGGAGCTGAGGGAAAGATCAAGGTGGCGTGGTTGGCCTTTCCCAGCCTGCCTCCATGGCCCGTTCGGAAGAATCCTGGGGGTGTGGGGGCGGTGAGAAACAGCCTAATGCAAGCCTAGGAGGCCATGGCAGTCAACCCATAAGGGGCGTCCTTCTTCCTCCTTCTTCTCACAGATTGCTGGCCAGGACATGGGCACAGAGACAGAGAAGCAAGCACTCAGCCCATCGTAGCCCCCTGGAGCAGCCCTTCCTACAAGTCCTACAGGAAGAACCGAGAGAAGCTCAGGGGTCTTACCCATAGAGATGAAAAGGCGGCTTCTCCCTGACATATTCCAACAGAGCTAAAATTCTTTTAAACTTCATCAGCCAGCTTCTGTTTCTGACATACGTGGAAACATCATAGATGCTCATGAATCTGGTAGACAGACAGATAAACTGGTTAGAGTAACAAGCAAGGGCCGTGCTTTCAGACTCCATCAGAGGGAAAGTTATGCTAGAGTGTAACGTTGCCCTCTCAAACGAGCCCTATCCTGAGCTTCGGTGCCCCCACCCACGGCCTCCCACGCGCACCTGCCACACATGGCTTGGGAGTGGCACACATTCAATCTACTAGTTGGTGCCCTGCCCTAAAGAGAACATCATGGAAGCTTCTGCACCATGGGGTTTGGAATCCCCCTCCCCTCCCAGGCTGTCAGGCCTGTCTTTCTAGTCTGTACCTAGGAACTGGTGCTCCGTATCCCAGAGGGCTGAAAGGTAGCTGAGGGGTTAACTATCACCCTAGGGGCTCTCCAAGCAGGTGTCCCCACAGCCTGCCTTGGCTGGTGTCTGCCAGGGCTAGGGCCAGACGTGAATGTGTCACTAAGTCACCTGAGCTTTTTCCCACCAGACTGCTGTCTCTGTGTGGTCATCTGGGTCAGTCCATTCACAGCCTTCTTCCTGCTCCCTGCCCCTGTCCCCAGAAGTGTTCTATTGGCAGGTCCTGATTCTACTGCCTTCCACTCTCCAGTAATTTAGTGACGGCTATAATGGAAAAACAATCCCAACAGGAAGTCAGGATATTGAGCACTCCGGCTCTCTTTCCTGTCTCCTTTACTACTGCTGGTCAAACTTCCTCCAGAATCTCTTAAAATCACCAAGGTTATGTACGAATCCTCAAGGGCAAAAATATAAACAAGGAGCCGGAACGAAAGCACAGCAGGTAGGGCATTTGCCTTGCATGCAGCCAACCTGGGTTCAATCCCAGGCATCCCATATGATCTCCCGAGCACTGCCAGGAGTAATTCCTGAGTGCAGAGCCAGGAGTAACCCCTAAGCATTGCCAGGTATGACTCTAAAAGCCAAAAATAGTAAAGAAGTAAAATAGGAAGCAGACAGATGAGGGGTGGGGAGAGATCCTGGATGGCAGAGAGGAGGTCTGGCGGCCGGCCGGGTATCAACACTTACTTTCCTTTCCTGGTGCAGTAAGTCTTGGTGGCCCCAATTAGTATCCTGCCGGCCTCCACGCAGAGGGATCCCATCGTTACACTGCTTCTCAAAGCTACTCTAAGTGCAGAAGGCAGAATAAAAGTCACCAAGGGCCCAGACAGGAGCTGGGGACACTTGGTTGGCCCTTCAGACAGCCTCAGCCTCGCCAAGATGACCCTTACCACAAATAAATTGATACAAATGAGATGTTTATTGAGCGTCTCCTATTTGGTGGGCATTACTGTTTTTTTCCTAGTTTCTGGAGCACCCCCTCCTCCCCACCCCGGCAATGGTTATCTTGCTCGGGGTCACTCCTGGGTGTGGTTCAGGGCATCAGATAGGCTTGTGTGCCAGAGGGAGCACAGCAAAGCAGAGAGCACGGTGTGCATGTGGGAGAGACCAGAATCCATCCCCAGCACACATGGTCCTCTGAGCCCTGAGCCAGGAGTAGCACCTGAGTGCCACTGGGTATGGCCCCAAAACACAAAAGAAAACATATTAATAGGAAAACCCACAAAGTTGAATAATTAGTCAATATTACTATACCAATGTTTTGCTTGTTTTGGTTTGTGCTTATTTGGAGGACACACCTGGTGGTGCTCACTGCTGACTCCAGGAGGTGCTCAGGGGATCAGTATGGGGAACTAGGGATCGGATCTGGGTAAGCCACATGCAAGACAAACACTCTCCCAGTGTACTAAGGCTGCAGCCCGCACTGTGTGCTTTTGATGAGTTGGTAAGATGATGGAATGGAGTGAGAAGCTGCGTGGAAGGCTAGTCTGTCTCTACGCTTTATCTGCAGCTCTCCTGTAGGTGTATCTCAGAGCTACAAATAAAACAGATACTTTGGGGGCAGGGGGGTGGGAATAAAGGCACTGCGAAGAATGAAATAAAATGGAAAAGGAGATGATGTAGAGTACCGACCATCTGTATAATAGCTACGTGCAGTCTGGCTTCTTCCACTAAAATATCTTCTGTTGGCACGTCCTGCTGGGTTGTAGGAGGGAGGCTGTTCGTGTCAGCGGCCTGATTCCAAACACATGCAGAGAGAGATTTTGAAACAAGAAGTCAAAGCGGCTTTTTCTGTGTTTGTTTCTGAGGTGCTGTACTTTGCCTCACTCAACAGAGACCCCACTAGCTCGTCTGGGGCCAGACTGCTATGGATGACGGGCATGCCTGACTAGATGGTGCTCTCCTTCTCTCAGAAAGGTTGTTTTTCCTTTTGGGGTGCAGTAACTGCTCATTTGGGGAGACTTGAAGGCACAAGCTGCTTCACGCCCATCTCTGAGCGTCCGCAGGAGATCCTATTCTCTGGGTTCTGTGATCCTCCCTCAGATACAGTGCTCCCAGTCCTCAACCAGAGGGCAGAGGTGGAATTCCAAGTATTTTCACAGAGACAGTGAAGACGTCCACAGATTCCCCCTTTGCTCTTGCGTGTTTAATCAGCATCATGAGCACATTTACAATGAACGAGCTTGGGCCCAACAATAGCACAATGGGGAGGGTGTTTGCTTTGCATGTGGCTGACCCATGTTTGATCCCCAGCATCCCATATGGTTGCCCCCTGCCCAGCAATGCGGGAATAATTCCAGGGTGCAGAGCCAGGAGTAACCCCTGAGCATGGCCTGGTGTGACCCAAAAAGCCCCTAAAAAATAACAATGAACAAGGCCAATGTGGGGAGCCGCTTCAGCCAGGGACCTACTTACAGAAATGTTATACTCAATCTTCGTTTTCTCTTCCACAAGGGCCCAGTTCACGTTGGTCAAAATCTTCTCTGTTTTATTTAAAGTGATTGTGTTGTCTATTATCTCCTGTATGTGCCTGACGATATTCTGCATGGCCATCTGCCTCGGGGAGAGATAGTACACAGATCTGCGGGCAAGGGGACAGGTCTTCTCAGGGGCTCCTCGGCAGGGTGAGCTGGCATGACCTTGACTCCAAAAACTGTCAGGAAATTGCCCCACTCCCTTCTGGCTCCCTTCTGGCTCCCTTCTGGCTCCCTTCTGGCTCCCTTCTGGCTACAGAATTCAACTTCGTTACATGCAATAGCCCAAGTGTGTGACATGCTTCCTCTCTCTGCCTGCTCAGTGTTCCCCCAGGATCACAAAGAAAATTCAACTAGGTTGGGCTCAAGAAGTTACTACTTTGGTCTGGGAACATCATGGCTGATTCATATAGGTTTTTATTTTTTAGTTTCTAGGTCCCTCCCCTCAAAGTATACCAAATAAGAATTGTACCAAATTTGGGTGGGGGGCCCTGAGGGCTGGAGACAGGCTCCTTCAAGACACCTGATCGATATTGCTCAGAGTATAAAAGATGTGTCTTCTCTAGGCTGAAGGGCAGCTGCAGTAACTATCAAAGTCTTGGGTTCTACCCCGCATCAAGACATTCTGATTATCCTCAGAACTGGCTCTTTAGCAAGAGTTCCCTCTGATTCGTTCTTTGGAGGAAGCTCCCCAAGAGGTGGAGAGGACCTCTCGGCCCCTGGGAAACCCTGGGGAGTGGGCCATTCCATTCTCCCCATTCAATTCAGCCTCTGTCAAGAATGAGCCAATCTGAAGCCATGTCCTGGGCTTCCCCAGAAATGGCTCCCGATCAACATCATTCTACCCTGTTTTACTGGACCAACCACTGAGATACTGTACCTAACAACCTGGCGGAATAGATTGTCATGTAGGCATTGATTCCAACCGTCAGTGACACTGCTTGAATATAAAATATGAACTGTAAAACAGAAGACAATCAATGGATTAAATGCTCTCCTGAGGGCATCACTCTTTGGTTGGCGGCCACCAGGATCCTCTCAATCCACTTTGCAGGGTGGGCAGGGAGACTGTGTGGACTCCACATGAATCTGATCCACAGAAACAGATATTAGTTTTCAATCTGGATTTCTACAAGGTGGGGTAGGGGTGTGTAGTTTCTGGGGAGACCAGGACGAGGGAGAAGTCTTCTGGCTGACTCCTCCTGGCAGAGTCACTTTGAGCCAGCACGTCAGCAGACACGTCCCTCTTGGGGGCTCATTGCCATGCAAAGGAAGGAGGTGTGCTAGGGTGTAGCGTGACTGAGCCGCCAACAAATAGGAATGAGTGCACATGGTTACGGATGGGAGCGTTCCTACCTTTGTGGCTCATCCACTTTCCCTTGGGACAGATTATGTATATCTGGAGCCAGGAGCAAATTAAGAGTTCCTTTAACCCCAGACCACGCTATCACGATGGCCCATCTCCAGTTATATTGGTAACTCAGATGACTCAGGATGGGGCTCACCAGCACGACCGTGAACATCCTGTGGAGAGAAGATCACCTTATGGAATCGGACTTTCTCTGAGAGAGCCACTGAGCCACCAGGGGATGTTCAGAGAGACCAAAGCCAGAAAAGAGAGGCTGGGGTTCACTCATCTGGGCCAGCCATGCATAAGCTCTTACGAGCAAGCTGAGCCCATTTCCTGGATCTCAGCTGCACGGATGCTATCTAGTGAAAAACTGACAAGGTGACATCTGTGAAGCTATTTTTCAAGAGGACCTGGGAAGCCACTGCACACACACTTTAGTACAACCACCTTCACCTGGGCCACAAAGCCATGGACTGAGTCCAAAAGCAATTACTATTATGTCCTTTTTTCAAAAAGTTCAAATGATTGAACAGTTTTCTAGCTAGACAACCAATGACAGTGTACTTTACTTGTGAAATCTTTTATTCCCAGATAAAATGCACTTTTGCCTGCGAGTGGCCTTCCTGAATTTGGGGCTGGCAGGTCTGGGAGGATGACTCGTGTACAGGATGACTCGTGTAAACAGCTTGTAGATGACAAACAACAGGCAGATGGGGCGATAGTTGCCGATGTCGTGAATGTCTCCCTTCTTGAACAGTAGAACTGTCCTGCTAGTTTTCCATTGGGAGGGCACCTTGCATTCGGACAGGTAGCGTGTGAAGAGCTGAGCTATTGTATTGATGAGTACCGATGGCAGATTCTTCAGGTGTTTGGGTCTGACTTTGTCTGGGCCTGGTGCTGTTCCCTTCTTTACCGGCGAGATGGCATGTCGGATTTCAGAAGGGAGAACGTTGGGAATGACATATCCATCCTGTGGAATTTGGTATGTGGGCAGGTGGATGTGGCTATCAAAGAGATTTGAGTAGAAGTCCTGGATAATTGCCTTTCTGGAAGATGTGATAGATCCATCAGGGCGTTGGAGGGCCGTCATCTTGGTCTTATAGTTGGCGGAAGGACAGGCGGGGCGGTGCGAATGCTTTTCCTAGCTTCTGCTGCATCTTCTAGTATTTCTGCTCTTCTGTCTTTGAGGTCTTCTTTTATCACTTCTCTGCACCGTTTAGCAAGCTTGGACGTTAGCAGTTGGTCTCCTGAGGCTTGCGCCTTGCCACGTTGGGGAATGAGCTCAAGAGTTTCTGAAGACAAGCGTCCTTTTGTGTCTTTTCTCTCTCTCAGCATTCTTAGCACAATCACGAGTCATCCTGAACAGGATTAGCAGAACACTAGATGAAGGACAACCATGTGAGCAAGCAGGCTTCCGGAAAGGATTCAGCACTATCGACCATATCCACACAGTAACCAAGCTCATTGAGGTTTGTAGGGAAGTACAAGATGCCGCTCTGTCTCACGTTCATTGATTTACAGAAAGCCTTTGATTCTGTAGAGACTGAAGCAGTCATCGAAGCCCTAGCCAAACAGGGTGTTCAAACCCAATACATCAAGATCCTTCGTGAGCTGTATTACGGATTCACCACCAGGATCTCACCATTCTACAAAGAAGTGATCATTAATGTGAAAAGAGGGGTTCAACAGGGTGATACCATTTCACCAAAACTCTTCAGCGCCACCCTCGAGAACATCATGCAACAATTAGAATGGGAAGGAATGGGAGTGAAGATAGATGGTCGGCAACTACACCACCTCCCGCTTCGCTGATGACATCATTCTAATAACACCAAACATTAGCCAAGCAGCACAAATGCTGGCTGAATTTGACCGAGAATGTGGAAAGATAGGTCTACAGCTGAATCTAAAGAAAACTATGTTTATGAAGAATGAACTAGTTCCTGAGGCCCCATTCACTCTCAATGGAACAAACATCTCTGAATGCTGCAGTTATTTGTACCTAGGTCGAGAAATCAACATGATGAACGACCTAAAGCCTGAGCTGCGCAGGAGGAAGAGAGGCGGCATGGAATGCTTTCAAAGGCATCGAAGAAATAGCTAAAAGGACAAAGAACCTCCGGCTCCGGGCATCTCTTTGACTCCACCGTTCTCCCTGCATTAATATACGCCTCAGAGACCTGGGCCCTAAGAAAGCAGGATGAGAATGCTATTCTGGTCTCCCAGAGAGGAATCGAAAGAGCTATGCTTGGAATATCACGCCTCACTCAAGTGAGAGAAGGAATCCTCCTTCCTTCCTAGCGATCTGACCTCCATCGCTATTCCAGAATCAGGGACGCTGTCTCATTTGCCAAGGCATCGAAAATCAGATGGGCTTGGCATGTAATGCGATTTGGAGACAACTGCTGGACTAGAGCCATTACTGACTGGATCCCATGGAATGTCAAAAGATCACGTGGCCGCCCACCTACAAGATGGTCAGACTTCCTTGTCAAGGCCCTGAAGGAACGGTTTGAGGCTCTTCATATTCCTGAATCAAGCAGATGCCATTGGGCTACATTGGCACGTGATAGGGTCCAATGGAAATGTTACTGGCGCCCCCTTGAGCAAATCGATGAATAACGGGATTCAAGTGATTCAAGTGATCAAGTGATCAAGGTCAGGGAGCCTGAACTTCTGTTAAGCCCCTGTGTAACCCTCCTATTTCTGACTCCCACACACTTGCTATAGACTCCACCCACTAACAAGACCTTCTGATCCATGTTTTTCCTGGCCTTGGATATTGGTATCATGCTCTTTTTTTATATTCTGCAAATAAATGCAGTCATTCTATAACTGTCCTTTTCCCTCTGGCTAATTTCACTTGGCATGATACTCTCCATGTCCATACATTTATAGGCAAATTTCATAACCTTGTTTTTTCCTAACAGCTGCATAGTATTCCACTGTGTAGATGTACCACGGTTTCTTTATCCTGTCATCTGTTCTCGGACACTCTGGTTGTTTCCAGATTCTGGTTATTGTGAATAGTGCTACTATGAACATAGAAGTGTGGATGATTTTTCTGCTGTGTGTTTTTTGGCTTCCCAGGGTATATTCCCAGGAGTGATATGACTGGTTCAAATGGGAGCTTAATTTCTAGTTTTTGGAGGAATGTCCAATACAGTTTTTCAAAAAGGCTATACCAGTTGACATTCCCACCAACAATTAACATGTAATTCTTACCTCACAAAATTCACTGTTGCAAATAATATGAAGATGAAGACTGGAACATAAACTTCTATGCGTGAATTCTCCACATCCAACGACAATGCCAAAGAAGGTGTATATTATATGTTCAAATGCAGAGGAAAATATCATGAGGAACCTGAAGAAAACCACCTTCAGAAGTGCGCTGTCTTCAGCACTGTCTCCCTCCTGTGTCTCTGCCACCCTCGCTTGAGCAGAGGCCCGTGCCGCCCTCCCTGGCATAATCACCACTCAAATAGGCTGCAGAACTAAGATATAGGCGCCACCACTTCTGCCTGCAGTATTTTTCATTGTGATTTATACCAAAGGTCCTTGGTTGTGGGGTGGTGGGAGGGACAAGGAGCCTGAGTCATACAACATGATTCAGCAGGAATAAATCTTCATGAGACAAAAGAGTCATGGCTTATCATTTTCATTTTGGTGTCCTCCTTCACCTGGTGGGGGGGACTTCCTCATGGGACAAGAGTGGGGTGTGGGGGGTGCTGGTAGTGGCTCTGGGAGCCAGCTCCATCTCCAGGGAGGTTTCTGAGTCTGAGGCGCAGCTCCAGCTCCATGCACCTGCCATCGAGTGTGCACGTGTGGGCTACTGGGAGTGGGGATGGTGCATATGGTCTTGGACAGGGGGTGCGGGCTCTTCCCCAAACCTTATGTCCAAGGTCTTCCCGGATTAGACTCAGAGATGTTAGCAAAGAATTCCTGGGGATAAAGACTGATTTAAGCATCCCACCACCCAATGCCAACTGTGATCGAAGAGTTGCAGATGAAAGCATGGTGGTCCAGAGCACTGAAAGATGACTCCTGAGACAAGTATAATTCATGCCTGATGTTTGTTATGGGGGAACCTGAGTTAGAACACACTTCTTTAGAGCTATTCCAAACACATAAAAGACTTACTTGGTGATTATTACCTCCATCTTTGGTTTAAAGCTTAAGGAATCCAAGTTCAGCCCAATAGTCATTACAGCAACCAAGCCTGACATTCCCAAAAGTTCCACTGGGGAGGGAAAAGACAGAACTGCATTCAAACAAGCATCTGATGTATTTTAGTTAAGGCATGTGTTTGTGGAAGATTTCAGAGTACAGTTTTTTCTCTTTCGTTTAAAGCCAACCGGTGATGCTCAGGGGTTACTCCTAGCTCTGCACTCAGTGATCACTCCTGACAGGCTCTAGAGACCATATTGAGCACTAGTAAGGACCACTGCACCCAGGTCAGCACACGCAAGTACTTTAAGTATCATTCCAGCCCCAAGATTTCTTTAGAAAGGAACATCAAATTCAAATCCAGGTGGTGAGAGGTGAGTACATTTTTCCTGGAGGGCTTGGAGGTCACCCTGTGTCCTATTATAAATGTCAATTCAGCAGTCATGGCCCTTGCCTGGTTCTGAACGAAGCTGAAGTGAACCAGTGTCCCCCAAAGAAGATGCTGATAGTGGACATCAGATAGAGTTCACACGCCACTAAAGACTTCTGAGTTTGGGCACATAAACCTCCCTTCAGCATTCCTAGACCGACCCAGCAGCCTGCTGGGAGCTCAGGCGATGGTGCACTAGCCGCTGCTGCTGGAAGAGCTAACAGGAAGTGATCGAGGGTATCAGGCCTGCAGCCCTGGGGCAGAGTGTCCATGCAGTCAGGAGGCCCAAAGCCTGACGTGCTCAGGGGCAGCAGCCAACCTGAACAGACTGTGCATGGGCCCAGTGGTGCTGAGGTCACCAGGACCACACTCAGTGATATGTGGGGTGGGGAGCAAGGTGGGCCATGAGGTCCAGGGGCTGCACCCAGATCTGAGCACTGAGCTGTCTCCACACCAGGGCTCACATAAAGATATAATGTGGCTGTAGGAAAAGCCCAGCCCTGAAAGGTGAGGAGGAATGTTCTCACGGATCCTACATAGGTCTGAGAGACAGTCTCGGCCTTGGTCTTCTGGAAAGTGTACAGACACAGGATGGTGCCAAGCTACAGCTGTGCTGATATGCCACAGAAACAGTGACACTGTTAATAAATCTCTGAACTGGAGGAAAAGAGGGTAGAAAAGACAGTGGCAGCAGAATGCACAGTGCCTTGGAGCTTTTCCAGTCTCCTGCTCATGTCTTTAGGACCATGGACCCAGGGGCCCGTTAGGATCACTGCACCCAGGTGCCCATTAGGATCATGCACCCAGGGGCCTGTTAGGATCACTGCACCCAGGTGTCTGTTAGGACCATGCACCCAGGGGCCCGTTAGGACCATGCACCCAGGGGCCCGTTAGGATCACTGCACCCAGGTGTCTGTTAGGATCACTGCACTCAGGTGTCCTTTACAACAACTTCACCCAGGTACCCCGTTAGGATCACTGCACCCCGGTGTCCACGAGGACCAGTGCAACCAGATGCCCATTAGGGCCACTGCACTTAGGTGCCCCAACATCTGCCAGTAGTTGGGTCAAACAACCTCACCTAAGCCTGCACTGATGATGTTCTCCTCCATGACTTTGGGCACTCAACAGCCGTGTCGGTGTGGGCTGGGGCTGGTGAACCAACAATGAGGTGAGCATATAAACCATTGATCCTGAGCCAGGGATCTTCAAAGCAGTGGGGCATGGTAGAGGGGAAGTACTACATGGGGAGGGGTATGGGGAAATGAGGAAGGGGCAGCATAGCTACAGCCTCCCTGAATGCAGTCCTGTCCCCTCCCCTGGGGTGGCCACTGAATTGAGGCAGCTGAGCTGGAAAATGTCCAAGGAAAACACACGTGTCATACATTTCACCTTGGGGACAGTAAGTTTCATTGTCTTCTGGAGTGTGGTCTGTAGCCTTACCTATATAGTAAGAAAGTCTATGTAGAAAGTCACATACACCATGGAGAAGCAGAGAACAACAGTCGTCAGCATGGCCTTACCTATATAGAAAGTCATGTACACCATGGAGAAGCAGAGAATGACGGTCGTCAGTGTGCTGCTGAAGTGATGCATGAGGACAAACTCGATGATTTTCAGAGAGCAAAGCCCACACACGATGCCTCCTAGGATGCTCAGACAGAGACCGATGAGAATGTGGGACTCTGCAGAGAAAAGGGGGGAGGCCGACAGTCCAGCACCCTTGGGGATGGCAGGTTTCTACAGAGAGAAGCGGGGATGGAGGGCTCTTTCCATCTTGTCCTTTTGCCAGATGTGGAGTTCTCTGGCCGGAAACAGCAGCCAGGGCCACTGAGTGGACAGTCATCTATATGTTTCATGTAGAGTTTGCTTCTCCAGGGACAGCAAAGTCAGATACCGGGAGAGGCCAGGTGGGGGCAGCAGAGAGTGAGGGGGGTACCTGAGGAACTGTATTTACTCAATGCACTTTGCTTGCAAAGTAAGGCTGGGTCAAGCACCTTGTCCAGGCCCCGCCCCCACACCCCTCAGGGCCACTCTTCCAGTTCCAGATAGAGCAGGGACAAAGGGCCTCTGCAGCAGGGAGCCACTGTGTCAGCATGCCCATGGGCATAAGAAGGGAGGAGAGGTGCCTCTGAACACATCGCCCCATGGTGGTCCCAGAGCCCACAGACGGCCACTCACTCCTTGCCCCAGGAGACTATTCTAGTAGGTCAGAGATGAGACTCTGTCCAAGAGGAAACACCCTGCATCCTAGTGACTCCGGGAAACAGTCTGAGAACAAAGGCTCCAACCTCTGAGCATAGAGACATTAGGAATATTGCGCCGGAAATTCCCCAATAAAATGGTAGCAAGGGCACACATGACCAGTGATTCTCCTCTGATGATGTCCATATGCATCTTGGAAATACCTAAAGAAGGAAACAAAAGTATGATTTAGCGTGGTACATATAAAAGTATCCACTAGCCATGAAACACAAAATACAGAAAGAACAAGTTGGGGGAAATAAAGGTGGGATGGGTCTGCAGCTTATTCACCATCACCAACTTCTCTTTCCTTTTTGGGTCACACCCAGCAATGCTCAGGTGTTGCTCCTGGCCCTGCACTCAGGAATTTCTCCTGGCGGTGCTCAGGGGACCATATGGGATGCTGGGGATCGAACCAGGGTTGGCCGCGTGCAAGACAGATGCCCTCAACACTGTACTATCACTCGAGCCCCCTCACCATCACCCTTCTTAATTTTCTGCATGAAAAATGTCTCAGGAACCTGCAATCAGCATGAGTATACATGAAAGCTCTGGCCTCCAAGAAAGGAGGTGGCTCAAACCGCTGCATGCGGGAGATCCCTAGTTCAGTTCCCTCCTCTAGCCATTGTGAGGGTGTCCTTGGTCATCTCCACAAGTGCCAGGGACCAAATCAGGCTCAGTCACATGCAAGGATGTTCCTTAACCGTCCTGTCCTATCCAGCCCTCTACTCCCTTTTATAAAAATGATTATTAATAAGGCAACTACAAAAAACTATCAAATCCTAGAGAATAGGATAGTAAATCTGACATACCAATGTTTCTCAGTGAATTCACAGAAAGTACAGGATCCGTGATGCTCAGCACCATACTAAAGAGTATAGAAGACTGCACGCCCACAGTTCCTTACTGTATGTGAGAACCACGTAGGAAATGATGGTGAATGACGTGAAGAAACCAATTAATCCAACCAACACAACCTGTAAAACCGATTCACAGAGTTGGTTACTCATGTCCTCACTCTGAGTTCTGGTTATATAGCTTTTTTAAAATTTATTATTATACCACCATGAGATAGACAATTACGAAAGTGTTCATAATTGGTTCTGAGTCATACATTGTTCCAGCTGGTTATATAGCTTTTAAAAGCAATTCCTCTGAAGATAATCTAAAGGTATTTTGGTTTACTTGCCTCAAAGAAAAGAAACTATCCCTTCTAAATGAACCTAGCTTCCTTTAAAAATGTATTCACCAATATTTCTGGTTTTGATTTTTTTTTTAGCCACTTTCGGCAGTGTTCAGGGCTTACTCCTGGCTCTGAACTCAGGGATCAATCTTGGAGAGCCAAGGGACCTTATGGGAAGTGGGGATCAAACTCAGGCCTGCTTTGCGCAAGGCAACACCCTTCCCACCATACTGTTCCTTGCCGATTGTTCCTGCTGCTATTCCATTTTTAAGGGCTCTAAACATCAGAATGTTCTTAAAATGAAATGCCAATTTCTCCTGCTTCTGTGCAAAGCATTTCCTGGTTTCCTCAGGACTGGTCTGAAGGGCAGCGGAGGGCATGCCAATACCGAAGCCCCCTGTGAGCCTGCTGTACCCCCTCCCGCTGTTTCCTAGAAGCCTTACTCAGGGAATGCTGGTGTACAGTTCATTGATATACAGTCCTGAGACTGCCACTGAGAAACGTATTCTCAGAATAGGCCCATGACCCTAACAGACAAAAAAGTAGCATATTTCTGTTAGGATAAAGAAAGGAGGGGGCATTCAGCAGTGTCTGCGCCAAGAAACAGGGAGGAGGAGCCAGGGAGGTGCCCAAAGGGCTAGGGTGCCCCAAGCATGGCCAAACGACATCAGAAGCCTCTGAGAATCACCAGGTCTAGGCAAACACAGAAGAAACAAAAGATGCTGTGCATTAGCAAATGCTGGTGTCTCAAATCTGGTGCAAGGTTTTTCCCCCTGCGGCCTGGAGATATGATGTCAGAGGCAGAGCACATGCAGGACTAGGCCCTGGCTCTTTCCCCAGCACTGCATGGCCCTCAAGCACTACCAGGTGTGGCCCCTCCAAATTAAAAAATGCCTTCCTAAACCTTTTATTTTGGGGGTGCCCCACCAGCAGTGCTCAGGGGCTACTCTCAGCTCAGTTCATAAGACACTCAAGGTTATGCCTGGCTCAGGGGGCCATGTGGTGCCAGGGAGCAAACCTATGCCCCTCTGATGCAAAGCTTGTCCTCGAGATCTGTAAGTCGTATCCTTGCACCCCTAACAATAAATATTAAGCTAGGTTATTGCTGTTTCTGCACTCAGGAATTACTCCTGGTGGTGGTTGGGGGACCATATGGAATGCCGGGGAATCGTATCTGGGTTGGCCAGCTGCAAGGCAAATGCCCTACCCACTGGACTATTGATCTGGATCCAAATTTTGCATGTTTTTTTTTTTTTTTTTGCTTTTTTGGGTCACACCCAGCGATGCTCAGGGACTACTCCTGGCTCTACACTCAGGAATTACTCCTGGCAGTGTTTGGGGGACAATATGGGATGCCGGGGATCGAACCCGGGTCGGTTGCATGCAAGGCAAATGCCCTACCCTCTGGACTATTGCTCCGGCCCCCTTTGCATGTTTTTAAAAGCAGAAATTCTCAGTCTGGGAAACCCAACACACTTATTAGAAATAAAAGACATCCAAGCAAGGATAACAAAGCCTCAAAAGTAAAAAGATAAAAATATTATACCAGTAAGGAAAAGAAGGAGGGTGTAACTAATAATACCAAATGAAATTGGCTTAAGACCAAAGCACTCTGTGGGAAAAAGGTTAAGTAAATGACTAATAAAATAATGCTGCAGAAGCACCAAGGGTAGTCTCTTTGGATATAGTAAAAGCTGGCAAGATCCAGGGGGAAGCAGAACTCCCCACTCATAAGAAAAGGTTGTTATATCAGACCGAAAAACAAGTTCAGTGGCTAAGATAGAAAAGACTAGACTTCACAATCAATAATATAAATCACAAAACAAATTTAGTTCCATATAGTCAGCAATCAGAGAATAAGCACTTTATATTGCTTGTAAACCAAACACACATATTTTGCAAAGTTAACCATGTAGGTGTCAGCAAAGCAAACCTCCAGAAATCACAAAGATTACCATCTTTGTAAGTATGGTAAGTCGTGGGCATTCTCTGTCATCAGACAGAGATTAATAAAGCTCTATGGGGGATTTAAAAATTTTTATTTCTTTTTTTTATTAAATCACCATGAGAGAGACCATTACAAAGCTGCTCATGATGGGCTTTCGGTCATACAGTGTTCCAATATCCATCCCTCCACCAGTGCACACTTCCCACCACCAATGTCCCCAGATTCCTTCCCATCCCCTGTCCCGAAAACCTACCACTATGGCAGGCACTTATGCGCTCTTCTCTTTCTCTCTATCACTCTGTCTCTCCTCCCTCCTCCTTCCCTCCCTCCCTCTCTCCCTCTGCCACCTCTCCTTTTTGCGCCTGTGCCTTGCAGTACAGACACTGAGGGGTTATCAAGTCTATCCCTTTACCTACTTTCAATACTTAGTTCTAGTTTAGCCTAACTATTTCCAACTATTATTGTCAATCTGGTGCCTTCTCTATCTACCTACCCTTCACCCCTCTATGGGAGAATTTTAAAACAACTTCTAAGCAACTAATCGGTTAAAGAAAAATAGTATGATAAAATTCATATAGGTCTGGATTGAAATTAGCAGGATGAAGCTAATAGCAGTGATCAGGAAATAGAAAGCTGTAGATGTTCAAAATACACACACGCTCACATACACACACACACAGAGCATAAAGCTCACAATAAAGTGCATACCTTACTCAAACTGTCAGGAAAAGAATAGACAAAACTAAAGAAAGAAAAGCATTTTTGAATGAAAAGTAAAATTACCTGAAAAGCACAGTTAAGAAAGAGAGGCCAGAGGGGTCTCCAGGTAAACTGAGCTGAGGCAGTGGGCAGCCAGGTCCTCGCAGGAACTCTGAACTGTCCATTTACAGGTACTGAACACAGCCCAGGGCTCTCATTTGCAGTGACTGAACACAGCTCAGGAGCAGTGGTGGGGTTCAAAATTGTGCTCTTACCTGCCAAAGCACATTCTTGAGGAAGTAAATGTCCACATCCAGGGCAGCCATGAAGATAGTTAAAGGTGCAAAATAACAGAACAGGTAGAAGCTGGGTGACAAGAGAAGAGGAGAGACAAACTGGTGCACCTAAGTCAGGAGAAGCAAACAGGAAGTCAGTGTCTGCCATTGGAAGGCTGGAAACTGGGGGATTTGGGTCTGTGTGGCCATGACCTACACTCTACATCACATCCCACACTGCAATAATGAGACGTGATCTCTGTGGCCCACGGTCTGGCCCCGAGGAGGTGTCAGAGCTCCAGTTGAACCAGCATGTGAGTGTGGGTTAGAGGAGCCCAGAGAGCCGATAGGTGGTCATGGGAAGTTTGGACAGAAGTGCCTGCGCCTGACCCCGGCCACCCTGCACAGCTCCAGGTGGCTCCCAGGTAGGAGTCTGGTTTGACCATTAGTTCTCCTTCTTGGGGCATGGAGGAGCCTTGCACAGGCTCAGTGGATTCATAGATATTTGCTGAGAATTGCAAACCCTTTCCATAAGTCAAGCAGAGATGGAGAAGCACAGACTAAGTCCAGGAATGGAAGCCAACAGCTGGAAGCTGGGCAGAGCGGAGACTGAGTGACCGCTGTGTTCTGGGCTTAAGAACTGGGCTTATTCAAGTGTTTAAGCTTCATGAGTTTACCTTTTGGGGACACACTATGCAGTGCTCAAGGGCTACTCCTGGCTCTGTACTCAGGAATGATCCCCAGCAATCCAGGAGGAATCCTAGGCAGTACTGGGGATAGGAATGGGGCTGGCCACGTGCAAGGCAAGTACCTTAACCCCTTTACTATCTCTTCAATCCCTACTTGTGCTTCACTTCTTCCATAAAACGGGAATAAAGTACCTAGTGCCGTGGGGTTATGCACTGAGCTAATAAGAAATTAACTATAAAGGCCGTGGGGGGGGGGAACTGGGGACATTGGTGGTGGGAAATGTGCACTGGTGAAGGGATGGGTGCTGGAGCACTGTATGACTGAAACATAATCATGAACAACTTTGTAATTGTACATCTCATGGTACTATAATAAAATTTAAATAAAAAATTAACATTTTTAATTAAAATGAATCCTGAGTGCTGACATGAGCCGGCACACAGGCGGAGCTCGGAGGAGAGCTGGTTTACACAAGAATCTGAAGGCTTTCACCATCCTGCGAGAACCAGCACTGACTTCATTGCGGAAAAAGTTCAAGACTCAGCAGTGACCACTGGTTATTGGCACACAGACTCATCAAGTGTGTCCTGTATGGAGGTCTCTATGGCTTTCCCCCTGGAAGTTACAAGGTAACCAGGTCTTCCGTGGCTGTGACTGGGTGTACTAGCCACTGTAGGTGATTTGTATGACTTTTGGGTCACACCTGGCAGTGCTCAGGGTCTACACCCACTCTGTGTTGGATGTTACTCCTAGTGTTGTCCAAGGACTGTGGCAGTGCTGGGGATCCAGCTGGGCTTCCTGTGGGCAAAGCCTCCAGCTCACCCCTAAGGGGAGGGCTCTGGCCTGGAAAACCAAAGTAAGAACAGTGGGGAGGCCCGGGAGACAGGCCTGGGAGCCGACGACCATGAATCAGGAACAACCAAAGTCTCCTCACTTTAAGGAATGCTGTTCTCACTTGTGTTTCCACCATCTGACTTTTCATGATCATCAAGCTCAGTATCAGATGAAATGGTTTTTAAGTGCCTGCTCACATTGCACACAGGGTTGGAATGGGGCTGTGGAGTCACTCATTCCTTTTCCCAGATTTCTCCCAGAAACATTACCTCAACCAAATAGTAGGCCAGGTGTCCTAAGACCAGTCCTGCCAGAGAAAGCAGCGACAAGACTGTAACTTCCGAATTCCTGAAGCAGGCCTTCAGAAAGCCTAAGACAAACACAAGCGTCTTACTGAAAGAGAAGCCACTTCAGAAGTTCCTATTCTCTCTAGGCATTTCATCTCAACTTCCATCAAAAGATACTTTCTAAAGGGACCAGAAATTTCTCTCAGAGACTAGCACAGAACTGTGACTGAGCAGCTATTTTTTAATGTCCCTTTATCTGCACGGGCAGCCTTTACTCTATGGGTTTGTTTCTGGCTCTGTCAGAGACCCTTACCTGTGAAACTTCTCATGACTCTGGGTTCTGCTTGTGGCCCTTGCCCTCTCCCTTCGCCTCACCCCAGAGATTTGGGTTCAAGTAGGCCTGGGGGGCAGCAGACAACAAGACATGCTCCCCCACCCATGGGCGGACCCAGCCTCCCAACCCGGAGTCCTGGTGTCCTGGCCTTGCCAAAGCCACAAGGAGGCTTAAGGACAATCTGATAATCATCATCCTTCTTTTATGTCTCGCACTCTTCTTGGGAAGGGACATTCAGATGCTGCTTATGAGAAGCTGGACCAGGATCTTCACACACATCTCCTTCTGCTCACACGCTCCCCTTACGTTGGCCTGGCACTGTGTCACCTGACAAGGCCAAGGTGCAGAGGGCAAAGGGGTTAGAAAGCCGGCACCTACCTCCCAAAGCCATAATGGCAAAGATCAGCATGGGGAAGTAGACGTTGTCTATGCTTTCATTGGTCACATGCCCACACAGCAGGTTTGGACTGTGACCCTCTTTTGGTCGCCAGAAATTGGAGACATATTTGGCTGTCACTTTTAAAGTGGCAGCACTTGAGGAATTCATGTGTGAGTTTGTAGGACACGTTCACAACTCTGGACAAACCTATTGGAATAAACGAGACAGGAAGATGAGCCCCAGGCATCCACAGACTTCCTAAGGGGAGGGGGTTCACTCACCCTCCAGGCCCCCGGGTCACACATCGGTGTCCTGCCTTCCCCGTAGCACTGTCAAAGGCCAGGGGTTGACTGCAAGCCAATGCACACAGCGAGACTCCCCTGCTGCTGATCCACTGAACTGTGATGGAGCTTCCTAGAATTCTCCTTCATGACCGCCACCCCACTGCACCCTCAAACTTTTCCTCTCTCAGGTCCCTTCAGACCCAAGATAGCATGTGGGAAATGAGCTCAAAGTTGAGCCATACCAGAAATGGCTGGGGCTGGGGAGTAGGAGGGAACTTAGGTTGAGATCTAGAGTCAGAGAAAGCAAAGAAGCCTGTGGCTGGCCAAGCATGTCAGCGCCCACGAACTGCTGAGCCTGAGCATTCTTCCTGCTTTTCCTGGCAGCGATCCTCAACCTATGACTCCTGGGCTTTCTGGAACCATTTCCAAGCATTTAAACCCATTTTTGGATTATTTACTAGCACTTGTGAGGCTCTACAAGTCTCAGGGGTTTGGCATGAGGCATAGGGTAACCCAGAAATGAGATTCAAATCACATCTTCTGATCATTCCACCTGTAGGCCTTTAGGGTGTTGGCACTGTTCTCACTGTCCCCACCTGTGGTCCCAGGAGGGCTTTCAAATCAGGTTCTTCTCCAAACCAGCCAGGTCATTGTCCCTACCAGGCTGCTGTGAGTTGAGATTAAAATGAAGGCTATTACTCTGTATCTCTCTCGATTACTGAGCAAGATACCAGAGCTGTGTCTGATTGTCAGTGACACTGGTGCCAACTGCTTTCACATGAAAACTGTTTTCCTGCCTACTTCCTATTGGTCTGCAGCCGACTCACTTTGGTTCTGATTGGCTACATGTGTGTTCCCTGTGCCCAACACAGGAGAAATGACTTAGTTCCAGGAATTTGCACTCTCTCTACGCACAACTGTTTTTTAACTGATTTTAACCGCCTGCCATAATAACTGAAACAAATGGTCATTGGCCAGGTGGACAAAAGGGCTTCCACGTTTCATGTATTATTTTTCTTTCTTCCACCTAACCCTCTTCAGCACCTCTGCTCCATATCTTCCCTTTCCATTTTTTTTCTACCCTTCCTCCCTTCGCAAAGAAAAATTTTCCACTCCCATCTTCTGCCTTACCTTCTACTTATCATTGGCTTCGGATCCTTAACTTGGAGACTCAAACTCAACCACTTTTCACAGGGGACACAAGCACCCTCAATTCTGTGATGCCTAAACATGGCTCAGATCTCAGAATGGCAAACACACACCGCGAAAATTTAAACAAACAAACATTTTAATCTATTTTTATTTCAAGATTGCACCGTGAAAGTGGAATATCTCTTGCTCCCATGCCGTATCTAAACCAGTGCTCTTCTCCAGGGTTATTCTCTGACTGCTTGTCATTTCTGAGGAGCAAGAGTCTCCAAGACAGGAGATGCTCCTGGTCCTCCCCGCACCAGGATGAACACAGGGACCCCCAGAGGCGGATGGATTTGAGGATGGCCCTTCCCAACAGAGTCCCAGCAGCCAAGAAACCTCCACACTTCACAATTGCCATGTTCAAGGCCCAACTCCTTGAATGGGCCCCACCCATGAGCGATACTTTGAAAAACTCAGGTATGCAGGTTTCTTCAACTGTTTCTCTAGGGCTTTGTGGGGCTGGAAATGGGACCCCCCCCCACCCCCCCCTCCCTTTTCTTCAGAAGGCACAGTGGTCACACCCATGAACTTCCTTTCACCCTGTCCTCCCTATGCCAGGCTGAACACAAGGGTCCCCCGTAGGGAGGGGAATAGGTGTAGGTCTGGCCCATCCCACAGCCCCAGCAGCTGAAAAACCTTCATACTCCACAATCACTGCCATGCTCAAGGCCAAACTCCACTGTTCAGATGATCCCCACCCAGGAGTAAATCCATTGAAAAACTCAGTTACAATCTTTGGAATTCATGGGACCAAACTGACATATCAAACTCTGGTATACATATACTAAGTAGCACATCACATTAAATAGATGTAAGCATAATGTACCAAATAACAAAATATGTAGGCACAGTTGTTGGCAGAAAGTAGATCAAAGGCTATGCTAAGGTCTGATGGATACTACCTGTTGACAGATACACAGGGTTTTCTGGCAGGCTGTCTCCCCAACAGAGGTAGGATGTGGACTTCCCTAGTGACACTGTTTTCACGATGCAGAAACACAGACTCTGCTCTCCTCCTAGGTCATTTCCTGCGCCACATCTCCTTGTTGGCTGTAGCTGGTCTAAGATGAAGTCTAATGGACACTGCTTGGAGTACAGACAGAAAACAGGTTTGTTTGTTGTTTTTGTCTCTCCAAAGCTGATCCGATCTTGCCATGTTGGGCAAGTCAGGAAGGCTGAATTTGCATACTGTAACACATTCCTTTGTTTATTTCTCACCTCCCTAGATAGCACCCCCTGCGGGTTTGGCTCCTAACTGTCTCCTTCCAGTTGTCTGTATATCCTATGCTAAATATGTGGAATGCTCTGTAGTGTAAACTATGTTATTCTTTGATGCTGTGGGTAGATAGGAGAGTTGTGGACCATTCTGTAAGATGGCAACTGCCAAGATGATTGTGTCTCCCTTAGGCTGGAGACGATTAAAATGAATATGCGTGTTGTTTGTGAGATCTCATCTCTGTGCTGCCCCCACCCCCACTGACAAGAGATCTCTAATCAACATCAGCAACACACAATGCCTACCCTGTAACAACATATCAGCCATTTCTTATACAAAGATTTAACGCCCAATGGTTCCATCATAAGTTTGGACAATTCCCATTAACTTTATTCTAAGAAAAATATTTCTCGACCATCACTTGTATCAAGTGTCTTCCGGTTGTTCATCAATTTGCTCGAGCAGACAACAGTGACGTCCATATGTCCTGTATGGATGAGACTCGCTCACCATAATAGCTGCCATTTTCGTGGTCCAATCATGTTCTAAAATATATGACAATCTACAATGTGTAAGAAAGGAAAGTGAGAGGGAGAAAGAGAGGGAAAGAGAGAAAGGAGATAAAGAACCTGCCATGGAGGCAGACTGAGGGAAGGGGGAGGGAGGTGGGGACATTGGTGATGGGAGATGGGCAGGGGCAAGTATAGCCCAAGGGCATCTGATCCCTCCAGGAATATGAAGAGTCCTCAAACCATTCCCTTCAGGTCATCGGAATGAGGTCTATAATTGTTACTGGTTTTTGGCATATCAAATGCAACACGGGTAGCATGCCAGCCTCTGCCGTGTGGGTGATATACTCTCAGTAATAGGCTCTCATCTGTGCATTTACTGATGAACCTCAATGGGTTGAGATCTGCTTTTTTTTTATTCCAAGGCATCGCATAATTTTTTATTTTCTTTTTTAAAAAATATTTTATTATACTACTGTGAGATATACAATTACAAAGATGTTCATAAGATGTGCATATTTGGGTTTTTGGTCATACAGTGTTACAGCACCCATCCCCCACCAGTGCTCATTTACCACCACCAATGTCCCCGATTCCCCCTCCCCCTCTACTCTGCCCAAACACAAAAGCCCAGGTCCAGATGGATTCACTACTGAATTCTACCAAACCTTTAAGGAGGACTTACTGCCAATCCTTTTCAAGCTCTGCCAGGAAATAGAAGTAACAGAAACACCCCCCAAGCAACTTCTACAAGGCACATATCACCCTGCTACCCAAAGCAGGGAGAGACAACATAAAGGAAAAAACTACAGACCAATCTCCCTGATGAACACAGATGCTAAGATCTTCAATATAATACTAGCAAACAGAATCCAAAGACTCATCAATAAGATTATACATCGTCCTACAATTCTTCATCCAATCCCTATGGGCTGCCTCAGTTTCCATTCATGCCATCTTAGCTACACATATTCTCGAGAGAGAGATGGGGCCTAGAAAGCTGAGCATGTAGAGCTGCATCTTCATCTTTTTGTGGTCAGCATCAAATTCTGCATGACTCTCATCAGGAAGGGACTCACATTGACGAACTACTGGCTACAATTGGAAGAGATTTCTGAAAGTGTGGAATTTGCACTGGGAAGAGATAATAAGATGAAAAACCAGCACCCAATTCTACAGTCCCTATACTTAGAATACGGAAAAGGGAGAGAAGAAACCAGGAGATATAGAGAGGTCAGTGACCACCAAGCATCATCTTGGTGACCTGTCACCACCTCCTGACTATGCCCTATTGAATTTCAGTTACCTGAAAGTAAATTGCTGAGAGTTGCAACCCACCCACATCAAGCTAATCACTGACCTAACTAGGAGCTGAGAAACACTGGCATAAACCTAGAAGACACACAGACCTGCCCTGTCTTGTCCAGATATGGCAGCTAGAAAGCAAGTAGCCCTTGAAAATTATGCCTTAGGCTAACTGACTGGCATGAAACTAATGGATTAAAGATATATTCTAGAGATAAAACTGATATAATATGTTGGTAGACTGTTGGATGACAGGTTAGCTAGTTTGGGAGCTTTGCTGTTTTGCCCACTCACAGCTTAATCTACTTAAGACAAGGTTCATTCCTAATGAGACCTCTCTTCTATGTAAACACTGATAGAGGGTGTGGCAATTACAGAAGTCACCTTGAGTCTGAATAATTTCTGACTTATACATCTACTAAGACTTCTATGTTTTCTAGATTGGGCACAGCTCCTCTTTATACCCACTGCACCCAGCGTGGGACAAGTTAGAATATACCAGGAGACTACCACCCTGGCTATGTTGAGTCTATAGGAAGATTATAGATAGGAAGGATCATACTAGTTTGCTCTCAGTAGGCGGAGTGTGACTGTGGGACACCCTCGACAGCCCGTGGTGAAGAACCACCACGACAGGATTCTTCTTAGAACACGCTTTACTGAGCTCCTGAAGTTTGAAACATAAAATGGCAAAAGGACCCCGACCCTTTGTGCAAGCTGTTTTTATACAGCGCTGGTCGGCGTGTCCATTTCCCATTGGCTGGCACAAATGGTGCGGTCGACGTGTCCACTTCCCATTGGCCGGCGCAGGTCATACTGAGCTCATCCGAGCTCGTATGAGCTGATGAAACATGCCCTAATTGGACAAAAGCCCGAAATCACACCACGCCAGGGACCCTGCGCATGCACGGGACACAGGACCCTGCGCATGCATGAAACACAGGGAGGGAAGGCAACGTGGCAGTGGGCGGAGTCAGTAATGGCTAGAGAGGCGCCATGCTAGGCAAGATGACTTTTTAGCACAAAAATGGCGCCCAACATCTCCCCCCATTTTGTTTTTTTATAAATGACACCTAGGCATCTACCCGATCAAGGCCAATACTTCAGCACCAGCCGATCGAGGGTGGTTGCCTGGAGAAAGAGACAACAGCGTTACACCTTTCCTTGTGCAATGGCACTAAGCCTAAGGAGTGCAAAGGCTGTAACGTGCTATTGAACATGTCTCACAGGGTGCAATGGCAACAAGACCTCCTGGTGCCAAGACCATGTTCAAAGATCTCTCTTGAGACTAGCAACCAAACCTGGGGAGATGCGCCTTGCTCCAAGGCTGCCATGGCCTGTATGATTACAGCTTTCTCCTGGGCATGATGTGCTCTAAGTTTTGTGTAACAACCAGAGGCAAATGAACACACCAGCACAGCAAACTGCACCAAAAATTCCCACCCCACCCATTCCTTAAAAGAAGTTAAAGGCAGAAAACATCCACTCAGTAAAATCCCCAAGGGTAATGGGTTCAACTTGGGTGGCGCCAAGAGCAACAATGTCCATCAATTGCCGATATAACAAGTCCTCCGTCTCCCTCGGCGACCAACTGCCCGCAACCTATTTCACAATCATTTTGCTTTCGTTGTTTAACTTTTCATATTGGCACTGGCATAGGCCATGTCCTGGTTATCGCCCAAAGTCATTCCTTCTTCCCGAAGCTCTGCTGCAGACTCATCAGTAACGCCAAAATGATCAGCTCCTCTTGTCATCCTGACAGATGAAGCGTGTCAATCTTTCCGGTACCCAAATTGGATCTTCATTGTCCTGTGGAAAAACACAAACAGCTCCCTGGATCTTGATATTACAGGATCCGGTGCATACCATTTGATATCACTGTATTACTGTCTTCCCGTTCATCATCGATTTGCTCAAGCAGGCACCAGTAACATCTCCATATGACCTGTCTCATGCAAGTAGAGCCCAATACTTGCTTGCTCCAGGAACATAAAGAGCCTCAAACTATTCCATCAGGTCATGGAAATGAGGTCTATAATTGTTACTGGTATCTGGCATATAAAATATGACACAGGTAGCTTGCCAGGCTCTGCTGTGCGGGTTTTGTTATCCAAAACATTTTTCCATTTTACTTTTTATATTAGTAGAACAAACATTATTGGCATGTTGATCCGCAGCTGAGCAGCCTTTGTCATTCAAAATTAGAGTGTTTAAAGCAAACTTTTTTGAGAGAGAGAGAGGATCTCAATGGAACAAACATCTCTGAATGCAGCAATTATATGTACCTAGGTCGAGAAATCCAACATGATGAACGACCTAAAACCTGAGCTGCGCAGGAGGAAGAAAACAGCATGGAATGCCTTCAAAGGCATCGAAGAAATAGCTAAAAAGGACAAAGAACCTCCGGATCTGGGCACATCTCTTTGACTCCACCGTTCTCCCTGCATTAACATATGCCTCAGAGACCTGGGCCCTACGAAAGCTGGATGAGAATGCTATTCCGGTCTCCCAGAGAGGAATCAAAAGAGCTATGCTTGGAATATCAGGCCTCACTCAAGTGAGAGAAGGAATCCGGAGTTCTGACCTCCGTCACTATTCCAGAATCAGGGCGCCTCGTCTCGTTTGCCAAAGCATCGAAAATCAGATGGGCTGGACATATAATGCGATTTGGAGGCAACCGCTGGACTAGAGTCATTACCGACTGGATCCCATGGGATGTCAAAGATCACGTGGCAGCCCACCTGCAAGATGGTCAGACTTCCTTGTCAAGACCCTGAAGGAACAGTTTGAGGCTCTTCATATTCCTGAATCAACCAGATGCCACTGGGCTACATTGGCACGTGATAGGGGTCCAATGGAAATGTTACTGGCGCCGCCCGAAGCAAATCGATGAATAACGGATTCAAGTGATCAAGTGATCAAAGTAAACTTAGACATGCCCTTGGCTATTTGGAACCAATCTGAAGGTGTCATGGCATTTTGGGCCCAGTGGTCCACAAGAGCTATGGTAAAGCTCGCAGAAACACCATAACTCCTGGTTGCCTCAGCCAAACCTTTAAGTTGCTTATATTCCACTGGCTGATGGAACTGATTATGTGTTGTAGCATCCTCAAATACAGGAAAGGCCGAAGCCAATTTTCTCCAAGTTTTATGAGGAATGAAGCTTCGCGCACTCAACTGGAGGCGCTGAGACCTTTTTTGCATAGTTGTTGTTTTTCGGGTTATATGGCAGGGGTCTGGTAAGCTCCGGATCATACCCTTTCCCTCTCATATACCCCCACAGTTCCCTCTGACTCTGTCTCTTCCTCTGAATTAAACATGTCTTCCCTTTCCTCCTCAGATTCTGAGATCAACAAGTTTGAAAATTCATACAGAACTGAATACAGTCCTGGAGGCTCAGTTACCTTTTTCCCGAGAAAATTCATCCAGAACTGAATACAGTCCTGGAGGCTTAGCTACCTCTTTTCCCTGATCAGGCCTTTGTTTTTCTTTGTGTACACCTTGCTTTGTTTTTTTGCTCCGTTCCTTTTTAATTCCTCCACTTTTACTATTTAAATTGGACATGCTTTCTCGGTGCTCTGCGAGAATCCTGCTTCCCTCACGGAGAATTCACCATATCTGTCTCCTTTCAGACAGGCGCGAATTAGTCTCCATAATGGCAGGGTTTCCGGGTGTAATTTTTCCTTTTCTCTCCTGCTGCTTAAATCCTTGCTGAGCCTTTTTCCCAGCAGAGGGCATTAACATTCCCGAAATGCGAACCATGGAGGCGCAGTTTCTAACGTCCCTCCAAAAATCCTCTTACTGTTCTATCAGAAATCTCCTAACTCTCTTTCTTTCAGCAGCTGCTGGATTGGCTGAAAAAAAAACCCTCTATGCTGGAATTTGTGTTTCCCATATTGTGCACTATCTACACACAGAGCCAGCAAGTGCACTCCTTGCCGGGTTGGTGCCAGTGGCAAAGGAGGCAACACAGGTTCCCAAGCACAAAAATAACAAGCACAAGGATTGCAGCAACTACACAGTCAACACCAAAAACAAGCCTGCCCATATGTTACTTATCCGGAGGAACTTACCGGCACCGCTGCTCCGTGCATCTAAGTTCTGAATCCTCCCTGGAAAAACCGGGGGTCCTTGCCTAGTGCCTGGATGTTGCGTTTTTCCGGGTTTCAGCCCCACTTGTGGGCGCCCTCGACCACCCGCAGTGAAGAACCACCAAAATAGGATTCTTCTTAGAACACGCTTTACTGGAGCTCCTGAAGTTTTGAAACTTAAACTGGCAAAAGGACCCCACCCCTTTGTGCAAGCTGTTTTTATACAGCCTAGTGGGCTTGTCCGTTTCCCATTGGCTGGAGCAAATGGTGCTGGTCGACACTGTCCACTTCCCATTGGCCGGCGCAGAGTACGAGGCTCGAAGAGCTGATGAAACATATGCCCTAATTGGACAAAGCCCAAAACCACATCATGCCAGGGACCCTGCTCATGCGGGACACAGGATCCTGCACATGCGGCCAAAACACAGGGAGGGAAGGCAACGTGGCAGTGGGCGAGTCAGTAACAGCTAAAGAGGCGTCGTGCTAGGCAAGATTACTTCTAACACAAAATGGCGCCAACATGTGACCCTTTCTGTATCACGGAAAACAAGTTACTCAGAATCACCCTGGTGCAGATAATAAATAAGAAGGACCTTGTGGGTACCATCTAGATTACATAATCACTAGATCACTAGACATACCGTTGTTCATGGATTTCCTCCAGTGGGTGCCAGTAAAATTTCCATTTGACCCTATCACGTGCCAGTACTATCACATGCCAGTATAGCCCAATGGCATCTGGTTGCTTCAGGAATCTGAAGAGCCTCAAACCGCTCATTCAGTGTCTTGACGAAGAGCCTGACCATTTGTAGGTGGGTGGCCACGTGATCTTTGACATCCTGTGGGATCCAGTCGGTAATGGCTCTAGTCCAGCGGTTGTCTCCAAGTCGCATTACATATCAGCCCATCTGATTTTCATGCCTTGGCAAGCAAGACAGAGTCCCCGACTCTGGAACGGCGATGGAGGTCGGAACTCCGGATTCCTTCTCTCACTTTAGTGAGGTGTGTTATTCCAACCATAGCTCTTTTGATTCCTCTTTGGGAGACCCGAACAACATTCTCATCGTGCTTTTGTAGGGTCCAGGTGTCTGAGGCATATGTTAATGCAGGGAGAATGGTGGAATCGAAGAGAAGTGTCCAGAGCAGGAGGTTCTTTGTCCTTTTTTAGCTATTCTTCGATGCTTTTTTGAAGGCATTCCATGCAGCTCTTTTACTCTTACGCAGCTCAGGTCTCAGGTCATTCATCATGTTGTCTTCTCGACCTAGGTACACGTAATTGCTGCATTCAGAGATGTTTGTTCAATTGAGAGTGAATGATGACTCTGGAACTAGTTCATTTTTCATGACCATAGTTTTGTTGAGATTCAGCTGTAGACCTATCTTCCACATTCTCCGGTTGAAGTCCAGCCAGTATTTGTGCCACTTGGCTAATGTTTGGTGCTACTAGAACGATGTCATCAACAAAGCGGAGGTGGTATAGTCGCCAATCATCTATCTTCACTCCCATTCCTTCCCATTCTGATTGTCGCATAATGTTCTCGATGGTGGCACTGAAGAGTTTTGGTGAAATGCTATCACCCTGACGAACCCCTCTTTTGACATCAATGATCACTTCCTTGTAGAAGGGTGAGATCCTGGGGGTGAATCCATAATACAGCTCATGAAGGATCTTGATGTATTGGGTTTGAACACCCGTTTGGCTAGGGCCGATAACCGCCGGTCTCCACAGAATCAAAGGCTTTTTAAAATCAATGAATATGAGGCACAGTGGCATCTTGAACTCCCTACAAACCTCAATGAGCTTGGTTACCGTGTGGATATGGTCAATTGTGTTGAATCCTTTTCAAGCCAGCTTGCTCACATGGTTTTCCTTCATCTAATGTTCTGCCAATCCCGTTCCCAGGAACAGCTCGAGTGAACAGCTTGTAGATGACAGACAATAGCCAGATTGGGTGATATTTGCCAATGTCATGAATGTCTCCCTTCTTGGAACAGTAGGAACTGTCCCGGATGCTTTCCATTGGAAGGCACCTTGCATTCAGACAGGTAGCGTGCGAAGAGCTGAGCCAGTGTATTGACTACTGACTGCAGATTCTTCAGGTGTTCGGTCTGACTTTGTCTGGGCCTGGTGCTATTCCCTTCTTTGCCAATGAGAAATGGCATGCTGGATTTCAGAAGGGAGAACACTGGGAATGATATATCCATCCTGCGGAATGTGGTATGTGGGCAGGTGGACATGGTTATCAAAGATATCTATTTAGAAGTTGTGATCTACAAAAAGATCACACCTTCTACAAGACCATGGTCTGTGATTTTAATGCTAAGATAGGACCAAGAAG
>JAJIBD010002923.1:0-90013 GCA_021461705.1 Cryptotis parvus
ACACCTGGTGACAATGATGGGTTACTCCTGGCTAACTCACTCAGGAATTACTCCTGGTGGTGCTTGGGAGACCATGTGGGATGCCGGAGATCGAACCCAGGCTGGCCATGTGCAAGGCAAATGCCCTACCCACTGTGCTATCACCCGGCCCCCAGAATTCCATTTAATGGTGCTCTCCCTAAACGAGAATATCCATAAAGATCCACATTCATTCACACAGAAATTTTGTGGCCCCCTTGGCTATTCAAGTGCTAAGAGCTGTGTCCCTCCACCAGCCCCCACTTGCTGCTGCACTGCTACCATCTGCCTCCACCTCCCTTCAGTAGTTTTATCAATTGTATTAACCCTACCAACACCTTTGACATAATTCAATCATTAACTGGTCTTCCAAAACTGATAAGTACCTTTGCACATTCAAGTTCCCAAGTTCTCACTGTTCAGGTCTAGAATTTTCTCCCTGGGGCCGGAGCGATAGTCCAGGGGGTAGGGCATTTGCCTTGCATGCAGCCAACCCAGGTTCGATCCCAGGCATTCCATATGGTCCCCTGAGCACCTCCAGGAGTAATTCCTGAGTGCAGAGCCAGGAGTAACCCCTGAGCATCGCCGGGTGTGACCCAAAAAGCAAAAAAAAAAGAATGCTCTCCCTACCCTTCCCTCCTCCCTCTCTCTTTCTCTCCCTCACACAGACACACATACACACACAAAATGCAGGTGCAACATGCAGGATGGTTGGTTTCAGGGAAACAAAATTGTTATCTGTCAATACAACAGGTATAAAAATAGGAAGTATAAAATTACAATTTTGTTTTCAGGATTTTTGTTGTTAAAGCAGTGATGGTAGGAAAAGTAAATACACGAATAGCTAAGGTAAGGGACAAGAGTCTAAGCTAAAGCTCAGGGCCGGAGCGATAGCACAGCGGATAGGGCATTTGCCTTGCACGTGGCTTCCTGGGTTGGATCCCTGGCATGTCATATATCCCCCAAGCACCACCAGGAGTAATTACTGAGTGCAGAGCCAGGATAACCCCTGAGCATTTCCAGGTGTGACCCAAAGAGCTAAAATAAAATAAAATAAAAATTAAAGAACCACAGACACAGAGAAGGAAAGACAAATTTGTGTGTAGGGGAAAATAGTGAAATTTTGATGACTATGAAGCAAGATTGAAATAGTAGGAGAAGGCTCATTATAAGTAGAGGTGAAGAAAAGTGTAGGGGTGGGAAAACCCAGTCTAAAGAGAAAGAATGAGGAGTAAACCTAAATCCAGGAGAGTGGAAAGATATTCTGGGGCAGCGGGGAGGGGCGTCCTAGACATTCTTCACACTCTGGCAGGAGTTTGAGTTTTTGTTTTGGAAGCAATGGGAGGTGTTTGGAAAGAAACACAATCAGCGATGAGCTTTAAAGGAGCTTGTAACATACTACCAACCAAAAAAAAAAAAGGAAGAGATTAGTGAATGGCAAATAATAGCCAGAGACATGGGAAATGACAGGCCCCGTGCTGGAGACAAAAAGGGGGCATTAATGAGGCTTAGATGCTGGCTAAATTAAAAGGCAGCTCTGAAATCTCTAGCCATTTTGGTTTTTTCCTCCCCCCTCTTTCCATTTGTTTTGCATCAACCAGGACTCTCACAACCTGGCACTAAGCTTGCTCAGGCTTCACACCTGCAATGCAGGTACCCCTACCCTGGGCCACCCCCCAAGCTGTCTTTAGCCTTTTCAAAAACACACGCTCAGTTGTGCATCTACCACTGATCTTTCTAAATATAAGCCTATGTGTGTAAAAATTAAATACTCAAATACAGTAGTTCTCGCAAATAGAGTCCCCAATATGATTTGGGTAAAATTGTCACCTCCTGATCTCTATGTCTTGTTTTTTAATTGCTTCTTAAAGCTTTGCCATAGCCCATTCTGACTGCTATAACAAATCCCCATAGACTGGATGACTTCTAAGCAACATTCATTCATTTTATGGCATAGTTCCAGTCTCAAGGCATCAGCAGACCTGGTGTCTGGTAAGACCCATTTGCTGGTTCTGTATTCTCATGTGATGGAGAAGTGAGCCTTTTTCTGAGTTCTCTTAAAAGGCATTACATCTCCTAATAACCTTCTAATACCATCAACTTGGGGGTTAGTGTCTCATTGTTTCAAAATCTAGCCATACCCCACCCTTCCCACTGAGCTATGAAATTTCTTTTGATTTGTTCTCCCTCTTTCTCTCATTTGCTCACTCACTCTTTCTCTCTCTCATCCTGGGGACACATCTACAGAACTTAAATTCTCTTGTCCCGGAGCTCCCTGTTGAAGTTTAGTGATGAGAAGTCATAGCAGGAAACCAGAATGCAGCAACGAAGAATGTATATTCATTTTCTCTTTCTGCTAGGAAGTAAAATAGCCACAGATTTACTGGCTTAAAACAATACAAATGCATTTCTTTCTCAGTCCTGAGGCAGAGGATGCCAAATCAGTTTCACTGGGTCTCATTCCTGAGGCAGAGGATGCCAAATCAGTTTCAGTCCAACTGCTCTTCAGTAAGGCTGATTCCTTCTTAAGTAGGTTCTGCTCAGCAATGCATCTCCCTCACCTTTTTCAACATCTTAAAGGCACCTCCCTCCATTCCTTGAAGTGTGCTCTTTGGCCATCTTCAAAGCCAGCCACAGAGAGCTTTCATCCCTGACCTCAACACTGTCCCTGTATCCTCTGTCTCTCAGACATTGATCCTGTGACTACATGTCTACATCTTGCAGGAAAATCTTCACCAACTCTAGATCTCTAACATCTGCCAACTCCCTTTTTCTTTTTCTAGATCAGGTAATATGCCCCAGTTTCCTGAGACAATGAGGTGATGTGTATTAGAAGGTGGGGGGGTCTATCAAAGGTGATTGAGAGATAAGGGAGATCTTTCTTAATAATGAGAGACTTTATTCTGACATCACTGCAAGGTGTAGACTCCTCCCTTGACCACGTCAGCATCTCTTCCATGCAGCAGCTCTCAGTGGGCCTTTAAGACTGTGTTCCCTATCACGGGGTCTTCCAGACCAGAACTAATAAAGTCACTAATCACTTTTCTTCTTGTGCCCCAATAGCCAACCCTTTCTCATTGTCTTTATCCTATCCACACCTTTGGAAAAAAATCTCATTATTGTCTTCAAAATCCCAATTCCCAGTACACATACCTATTTTTTTTTTTTTTTGTGCAATACTCTTCACAGGGCTTACTCGTCACTCTATGTTTCAGAGTCACTACTGGTAGGCTCAGGGGATCAGAGAGGGTGCGGGGATGAAACCCAGGTTAGTCGTGTGCAAGGCAAGCACTTTCCCTATAGTACTACCTCTCCAGTTTCCCCATATCTCCATCTGAAGTACCTTTCACACTCTACTTTTCACATTTTACTTCACTGCATTATAAAATAGGCCTAGAACTGATGGGTGAGCATGTGTGCACAAGCGCATGCACACACACACACACACACACACACACACACACACGAGAATTAACTGAAAATGTAAAGCATGTACAGGAGGGATGGTTTCAAGGAAAAAAGAAATTTTGATCAAGTGCCACTATGGAATTCATTACACAAAATCTAATGCTTGCTTCTGGAAAATAAATATTTCTGGCTAAATAAATAGAATAATGCAGAATAATATTCCGTTGTTTTCTCTAAGTTATATCCAGGGAAGTGAAATAAAAACCTACATGTTGTTCACAAAACAGAGTTTCCTCTTTGATTTCCTTTTGTTTATTTTTTCACTCCACTGGAAAAACTGCCTTCATGACCTATCATTAAGTGATGTACGAGCAATCGGATAAGCTGAGCTGCTATGAAAGCTTCCGTTCTCACTCATGCAGATCATTGCAAGATATATCTTCAATCTCTTCTGGACTGAGCAGTCAGACCATATGGAAATGGAATGACCATGATTGTTTTATGCTACTTCATTAAAAAAAAGTTTTGCTTCAGACTGCTGCTTTTTTAGAATCTGAGTTCAGACTGCCACATTTGCAGTCTCTGTCTCTGAAGAGAGTCAGATTACATGCTCAACTTTAAGTTAAATTCTTTACTACAAACTGTTAATGTAAAATCATGAACTTTTAAAAATACACTAACATTCAAAAATATTTAGAATAATTGTTAATATCTAGAATTCCTAAAACTGATTACTTTCCAAAGCAATAGTTTTTTTATTCTATTGCTGCTGATATTTTCAGTAAACACATGCTTCATTTCCACATTAAATAATTCTGTTGTTCAGTTTCTTCTCTCCTAGATTTATTACAAAAAGCATACAATATTTTACTTTCCCTCTTGGACTATTGTGATGCCAATGCTTATAATGCTAAATACTGCAATTATAATTTATATAAAATGTAATTATGTGCTTGTATAGTTTAAAGTTTATTAAATACATACTGCTTTCGGTCATTTGATTGTGGTGAAGCCTGGATGATAGGAATCATAAAACCAAGTTAAAGTCTTTAGAGATCTTATTTACTACACTTGATCTTAGCCAAAAGGCAAAGAAGTGATAGAGATCTTATTTAACTATGTACTAAACAATAAGTGTAGAAAAGAGACACAAAAAATAACCTTTTATTCTGTGTGTGTGTTCAATCATCTATTGTGTTTTTCTTTGTGACTTAGTTTCTGCCCTTGTAGCATTTACAGTGTTGTGATAATACCTGCTAAAGAAACACATGGGGAAATACACCAATCCAGACTGGTGGGTCTTTTTTTTAATTATACCACCGTGAGATATATAATTACAAAGTTGTTCATGTTTAGGTTTCAGTCATACAGTATTCCAGCACCCATCCCTCCACCAGTGCCCATTTCCCACCACCATATTCACAATTCTCTCCCCCTCCCTAGCCTGCCTTGATGGAAGGTTCTTTTATCTCTTTTCTCTCTTTCTCTTCTCTCTCTCTCTTCCTTCTGTTACACACTGTGGATTGCAATACATGCATTACAGCTTATCAAGTGTACTTTTTGCCTGTATTCAATGCTCAGTTCTAGGCTGGTATTATCACATTCGACAATTATTAGCATACTGTTCCCTTCTCCGTCTTACCTAACCTCTGACTCCCGTTCCCACAGGTTTGTGGTAGGTTTGTGGTCTTTGACAAGACCTCCTGATCCATATTTTGCCTCACCTTGGGTGTTGGTTTCATTATATATCATACATATAATGCAAATAAATGCAGTCATTCTATATCTATTTTTTTCCTTCTGGATAATTCCACTTAACATTATCCTCTCCATGTATCCTCTCCCTCGATTTATAGGCAAATTTTGTAACTTCGTTCTTCCTAACACCTGCATAGTATTCCATTGCGTAGATGTACCAAAGTTTCTTTATCCATTCATCAGTTCTTGGGTACTCCGGTGTTTTCCAGATTCTGGCTATTGTGAATAGTGCTGCTATGAAAATAAAAGTGCAGATGCTGTTTCTGTTGTGCGTTTTTGGCTTCCCAGGGTATACTCCCAGGAGTGGTATTGCTGGGTTGAACGGGAACTCTATTTCTCGTCTTTGGAGGAATGTCCATATTGTTTTCCAAAAGGCTATCACTTGATCACTTGATCACTTGAATCCCGTTATTCATCGATTTGCTCGAGCGGGTGCCAGTAACATTTCCATTGGACCCTATCACGTGCCAATGTAGCCCAATGGAATCTGGTTGATTCAGGAATATGAAGAGCCTCAAACCGTTCCTTCAGGGTCTTAACAAGGAAGTCTGACCATCTTGTAGGTGGGCGGCCACGTGATCTTTTGACATCCCGTGGGATCCAGTCGGTAACGGCTCTAGTCCAGCGGTTGTCTCCAAATCGCATTACATGTCCAGCCCATCTGATTTTCGATGCCTTGGCAATTTTCGATGCCTTGGCATCGAAAAGGCTATACCAGTTGACAATCCCATCAACAATGGGTGAGAGTCCCTTTCTCCCTGCATCCAAGCCAACATTTGCTGTCCTTGCTCTTTTGGATATGTGCCAGTCTCTGTGGTATGAGATGATATCTCATTGTTGTTTCTATTTGCATCTCTCTAATGAATAGTGATGATGAACATTTTTTTCATATGCCTTTTTGCCATTTGAATTTCTTCCTAGTCAAAGTTTCTGTTTATTTCTTCTCCCCATTTTTGATGGGGTTGGCTGTTTTCTTCTTGTAAAGTTTTACCAGTGCCTGATATATCCTGGTTATTAACCCCTTATCGGATGGGTATTGGGTGAATATTCCTACCCATTCTGTGAACTGTTTTTGTATCTTGGTCATTGTTTCTTTTGAGATGGAGAAGCTTTTTAGTTTCTTGTTTATGTTTATCTTTTATCTTTGCTTGTTTATCTTTGCTTCTAGTTGCTTTGTTAGTGGTGTTTCATCTTTGAAGATGCCTTTAGCCTCAAAGTCGTGGAGGGTTTTTCCTATACTTTCTTCGACATACTTTATGGATTCAAGTCTGATATTGAGATCTTTAATCCATTTTGATCTGATTTTTTGTGCATGGTGTTAGACAAAGGTCCAAATTCTTTTTTTTTACATGGAGCTGCCCAGTTTTCCCAGCACCACTTGTTGAAGAGCCTTTCCTTGCTCCATTTCATACTTTTTGCTCCTTTATCAAAGACTAAATGATCATGTGTTTGAGAATGAATATCAGGATATTCAATTCTATTCCATAGGTTGACAGGTCTGTTTTTATTCCAATACCAAGCTGTTTTAATTGCTACTGCTTTGTAGTAGAGTTTGAAGTTGGGAAGGGTAATGCCTCCAATTTTTTTTTCCCAAGGATTGCTTTAGCTATCCATGGGGGGTTTATTATTCCATACAAATTTCAGGAATGTTTGGTCAATTTCTTTGAAGAATGTCATGGGTATCCCTATACAGACTGCATTGAATATGTACAAAGCTCTAGGGAGTATTACCATTTTGACAATGTTGATTCTCCCCATCCATGAGCAGGGAATGTGTTTCCATTTCCTCGTGTCCTCTTTTATTCTTGAAGTAGTATCTTGTCGCTTTCTTTGTACAGGTACTTTGCACACTTGGTTAAGCTGATTCCTAGGTGTTTGTTTTTCTGTGGCACAATTGTGAATGGAATCGTTTCCTTGATATCCCTTTCTTCTCTTCCGTTATTTGTATATAGGAAAGCCACTGACTTTTGGGTATTGATTTAGTACCCTGCCACTCGACTATAAGTATCTATTGTCTGGGATATTTTGGTAAAGTGTTTAGGGTTCTGTAGGTATAATATCATGTCATCTGAAAATAGTGATAGCTTGACTTCTTCCCTTGCCTATCTGGATTCCCTTAATGTTCTTTTCTTCTCTGATTGCTATGGCAAGTGCTTCCAGTACTATATTGAATAAAAGAGATGAGAGTGGGCAACCTTGTCTTTTCCCTGATCTTGAGGGGAAGGCTTTCAATTTTTCCCCTTGAGAATGATACTCACTGTGGGCTATTGTAGATGGCTTTGACTATATTGAGGAAGGTCCTTCAATTCCCATTTCTTGGAGGATTTTAATCATGAACGGGTGTTGGATCTTGTCAAATCTTGTTGGTGCTAAGTAAGGAATGGATTTAGCTATTTGAAAGGTGGGAAGCTATTTCTAGTGAAAAGGAAGAGTACATATTCAGGCTTATAAAAATAAAGAGGGGCTTTAGGAGAGAACACCCAGAGAAAGTAAAAGAGCCAGGGAGGGAGAATTTAGAGAATAGGATGTCAACATTAATTTGAAGTCCTAGAAGAGTAAAGAGACTTAAAAATAAACTAATAAACTTCTCTGTATGTGATTAGTGCCGATTATCATTCACAAAGGAAAAAGATTTGGTAAGTAAAATACTAAAGTGCAATTCAGAGCCAACTTCCACAACAGAATATTTGCAACATTTCAAACTTGTACCTAGCTTAAGAACTAACTAAAATCCAAAAGTACTATTTCACACTAATGCTGCAATGAAATTTCTTGAGAGAAGTTAAATGGCCTTTTTTAATTGTATTTTATCTAGTCACCATGAACTTAAAAAGTTATTCATGATTGGATTTCAGGCATATAATGTTTTGCCACTGACTCCTTCACCAGTGTCCACTTCCCTTTACCAGTGCACCCCCATTTGCTTCCCACCTGGCTTTTATAAAAGTTATTTCTTTCAAAACACATTTTTGCAGTGAGATTTAAAAGTACTGTTTCTGTAGGGTTTCATACACAGCACTTTATCATCTCTCAGTACTGCCTCTTCCTCTTGTTTAAATGCATCCCTCCACCATGGACATTGCTCCTCCCTGTCCTACCCCCCCAGCCCCTTGAGAGCATGTTTCCTACTGAATAACAGTTCTCATGTTCTGTTCTCATTGCCTTTGGGTATTGGTTATTTACCCCTTACAGTTTCATTTTTTTATGTTCCACATATGAGAGATTATTCTGTGTTAGTCAAGGTTGAAGATTTTATAAATGCTGTCTAGAACATAGTCTAAAGAGAGTCTCAGGCAGTTTTCAACATGTAACTTACTTGAGGCAAACATCCTGTGATAAAAACTCAGCTAATCTCTTTGAGCTTTTGTTATTTTATCACAAGTACTATGGAAGAACCAGGGATGTTACTCAGTCATTCATTGTAAATCCATGGAAAATAATCTTACTTTGATAGTCATTAAAATAATTTCCAGCAATTGGCTTGCATATAGTGCTTGCATTATACACTGCCAACTACATTTTGGTCTCTGGTCCACTGAGACTCACTGAGAGTGATCCGTAAGTGCAGATCCATGAGTCAACCCTGAGCACTGCCAAGTGTGTTCGCCAAATCCAAAAAATGAATTAAAATAAAATAACAACCAGTGAGGGTGCATTGTGAAAACAGCCTTTCCATGTTAAATGTCAAGTTAAAAATCAGCTTTTTCTTTGCTTCCTCTGAGCGAAAGGTCCAGGTTCCTGTTGGCAGAGAGCCCAGCGGTGGAATCTATGATGGACGGTGGCCCTAACCCTTACACAGATCTCTATGTCCCTGTGACGTTATGATCTCATTTGAACTCAGCGTCCATTCCTTTTTCTCTCAGACCTTTATTATTTGTTTCCTGTAAGTTAAACAGGTCTCTGGCAATTTTTATAGATCACATTACTAAAGCTTCTTTTGATCTCCTGTAAGTACTATTGAATTGTGATGGCTTGGCTACAGATGCTCAAGTCAGTATTTCAAGAGAGCTTTAAGGCCTGCTAAGGGGCATAAAACTTAATATGTCACGAGACTGGAGATAGCTATTCTAACTGAAAAGCAAACCTAACCTTCATTTATTCAATTGTGATTAACTAAGGACCTACTTGGCAGGAACTGTGACAGTTATAGATGATAGAAAGACAATTCTCTCTGCCCATGAATGGTTGAGTCAGTGGGAGAAGCGGCCTGCGTGGAGAATTATGACGCAGGTTAGTCAGTGTGACCTCAGGTCATTAGCCACAAAAGTGGCTCACAGCCTAAGTTTTGCATTAAATAAGAAAGAGATTTATCCACAGTTGGACATTAAATTGTAAAGAAATTCACCTCATACCTAATTATAAGATCAATTCAATTATGCAAAAGAGGCTTTTGAGGCACAGCAATAAATTCAAGATTTATCTTGTTCTTATAAAGATTTCATGGAGCCAAATCAAGTACTTTCTTTTGTGGGGTGGTGAGTGGAAAGATGGTTTGGTCTACTCCCAGTGGTATGTCAGGGATAAATTCTGGAGATTTCAGTCACATACCTGAGTTTTCAACAGATTAATTTCTGGATGAGGCTTGTCCGAGCAGTGGAGTCTGATCATGAGCATGGCAGTGATTATGGAGGGTAGAGGTTTTTGGCTTCCAAGCCTCTGTTTGCGTGGGGCCTGGACTCACCAGTTCAGCCTGGTTCAGGGTCTGGAAACACCTCTGCAATTTGTTGAACTCTTTTGAAATTTATTTATTCATCTCCAGATTGTAGTCAGTGAATGAGCTTACGTGGCACCCATGGAGGTTCATGGGTGTGACAGCTAACGTCCATCCTCGACTCCTTGAAAGACTAGTAATTTCAGACACAAACCGCACATTCCTGAGTTTTCAAGTGCCAGGAGTAGCCTTGAGCACCATGAGGAGTTGTCAATAAATAAATAAACAAATTCTAATGCTTTTCTCTCTACCTTGGTCTTCTAATAAGTTTTGTGGTGAAGAATGTAATTAAGAGAAAGAGCATTTACCTTATGTGTATGAGAACCTGGGTTTGATCATTGACACTGCAAAAAAAAAATTACACAATGAATCCCAAATAAGTTCAATGATTTGGCAATTGTTTTTGTATTAGTTTGCTTGTTTAGAAAAGAAAATATTCCATAATGTGTGATTTTAAAAAAGAGCCTGAATAGAATTAATAGCTTATACTAAAGAGACATACAGAAAGTAAGGTCTTTCTTTTATATAACCAACCAGGTTCAGTCCCTGGCACTGCATATGGTTCACTGAGTACCACCAGGAGAGATCTCTGAGTAAACAGCCATGCATATAGCATATAAAAAAAAAAAGAAAGAAAGAAAGAAAGAAAGAAAGAAAGAAAGAAAGAAAGAAAGAAAGAAAGAAAGAAAGAAAGAAAGAAAGAAAGAAAGAAAGAAAAGAAAGAAAGAGAGAGAGAGAGAGAGAGAGAGAGAGCAAGAAAGTGAGAGAAATGAAGAACTTGCGAGGTTGTGATATGAAAAGCTTTATCATAGCTTTATCATACTCTGGCTCTAACATGTTACTGTAAGGTTGCCATTGCCCCAAAAGGACCACAGAAAGAAGAATTTTTTTTCCACAGGAAAAAAATTACAAACTAAATTTTCTCTAATACTTTGGTACTTTGGTCAAATTCCTAATTTTTTTAATTTCCTTACCTGCATAGTTGCTCACACAGTAAATTACCTTCTCTCTCTTTTCTCTCTCTCCCTCTCTCCCGTCTCCCTCTCTCTGTATCCCTCTTCCTCTCTCTCCTCTTCCTCCTCTTCTTCCTCCTCCTCCTCCACTTCATTCTCTCTCATTATCTCTCCAATTCGGATTAAAACTTATTTTCTAATACTTCTCTAAACTGAAAGAGATATTTAAAATTTTACTTGAGTAGTGTGGCTCATTCGAACAGTTCAGCAATGGAAATCAGGAAATACCTACATCAGATTCACAGATAGTTATTTCTTCAACCCTGAAAGGGCTGTACATTTTCTTTTGGTTTTTGTGAATTAATCCCTTATGGATTCCCATGTGAGGGAGCGGCTGTGCAGCTGTTGGACAGCCAGGTAGGGCCATAGGGCAGAAGACAACCTCTCCCCTGACAGAGCCATTATCTTCTCTCTCCAGGCACTAAGACGGTAGAGAGTAAAAGAAATTACATCCCAAATTTATTTAATGAGCTCCATTTCAGGTGATTGTACATAGTACAATATAAGATTAAAAACAGAAAAATCAAGTCATTTTACAATTTCTATCATGTTTTACACAAAAAGTAGGATAGTTAAGGCTAGGACTGCACTAAGGTTGTTGCCATTGAAACTGGTTCCAAATAACTCACTTTCACAAGAGACTCAGACTATCTGGCCAGTTTCAGGGTCTCTGACAAGGCAAAATTTACATACCATAACCTGAGTAGAATTTCACAAAAAATAAACAAATAATTTATATACATACATACATACATACATACATACATACATACATACATAAACATACACATACACATACACACACACACACACATTTTCTGAATTTGGTAAGGTACTGTGTTATTCCCAAGCTTCAGCTTTAGAATGCTTTAATCAAGTCAGGAAATAATGAAAATATCTTTACTGGAGTGACTGATAGGCCCAAGATGAACCTTGATCACTTGATCACTTGAATCCCGTTATTCATCGATTTGCTCGAGCGGGCGCCAGTAACATTTCCATTGGACGCTATCACGTGCCAATGTAACCCAATGGCATCTGGTTGATTCAGGAATATCAAGAGCCTCAAACCGCTTCTTTCAGGGTCTTTACAAGGAAGTCTGACCATCTTGTAGGTGGGCGGCCACGTGATCTTTTGACATCCCATGGAATCCAGTCAGTAATGGCTCTAGTCCAGCGGTTGTCTCCAAATCGCATTACATGTCCAACCCATCTGATTTTTGATGCCTTGGCAAACAAGACAGCATCCCTGATTCTGGAATAGCGACGGAGGTCAGAACTCCGGATTCCTTCTCTCACTTGAGTGAGGCATGATATTCCAAGCATAGCTCTTTCGATTCCTCTCTGGGAGACCCGAATAGCATTCTCATCCTGCTTTTGTAGGGCCCAGGTTTCTGAGGCGTATGTTAATGCAGGGAGAACGGTGGAGTCAAAGAGATGTGCCCGGAGCCGGAGGTTCTTTGTCCTTTTAGCTATTTCTTCGATGCCTTTGAAGGCATTCCATGCCGCTCTCTTCCTCCTGCGCAGCTCAGGTTTTAGGTCGTTCATCATGTTGACTTCTCGACCTAGGTACACATAACCGCTGCACTCAGAGATGTTTGTTCCATTGAGAGTGAACGGGGCCTCTGGAACTAGTTCATTCTTCATGAACATTGTTTTCTTTAGATTCAGCTGTAGACCTATCTTTCCACATTCTCGGTCAAAGTCAGCCAGCATTTGTGCTGCTTGGCTAATTTTTGGTGTTATTAGAACCATGTCATCAGCGAAGCGGAGGTGATGTAGTTGCCGACCATCTATCTTTACTCCCATTCCTTCCCATTCTAATTGTTGCATTATGTTCTCGAGGGTGGCGCTGAAGAGTTTTGGTGAAATGGTATCACCTTGTCGAACCCCTCTTTTCACATTAATGATCATTTCTTTTGTAGAATGGTGAGATCCTGGTGGTGAATCCGTAATACAGCTCACGAAGGATCTTGATGTATTGGGTTTGAACACCCTGTTTGGCTAGGGCTTCGATGACCGCTTCAGTCTCCACAGAATCAAAGGCTTTCTGTAAATCAATGAACGTGAGACAGAGTGGCATCTTGTACTCCCTACAAACCTCGATGAGCTTGGTTACAGTGTGGATATGGTCGATTGTGCTGAATCCTTTCCGGAAGCCTGCTTGCTCGCATGGTTGTCCTCCATCTAGTGTTCTGCTAATCCTGTTCAGGATGACTCGTGTAAACAGCTTGTAGATGACAGACAACAGGCAGATGGGGCGATAGTTGCCGATGTCGTGAATGTCTCCCTTCTTGAACAGTAGAACTGTCGTGCTGGCTTTCCATTGGGAGGGCACCTTGCATTCGGACAGGTAGCGTGTGAAGAGCCGAGCTAGTGTATTGATGAGTACTGATGGCAGATTCTTCAGGTGTTCGAGTCTGACTTTGTCTGGGCCTGGTGCTGTTCCCTTCTTTACCGACGAGAGGGCATGTCGGATTTCAGAAGGGAGAATGTTGGGAATAACATATCCATCCTGTGGAATCGGTATGTGGGCAGGTGGATGTGGCTATCAAAGAGATTTGAGTAGAAGTCCTGGATAATCTTCTCCATTGCCTTTCTGGAAGATGTGATAGATCCATGAGGGCGTCGGAGGGCAGTCATCTTGGTCTTATAGTTGTCAAAGGACAGGCGGGCAGTGCGAATGCTTTTTCCGGCTTCTGCTGCATCTTCCAGTAGTTCTGCTCTTCTGTCTTTGAGGTCTTCTTTTATCGCTTCTCTGCGCCGTTTAGCAAGCTTGGACATTAGCGTTTGGTCTCCTGAGACTCGTGCCTTGCCACTTTGGCGAATGAGCTCAAGAGTTTCTGAAGACAGGCATTCTTTTGTGTCTTTCTCTCTCTCGGCATCCCTTCGCACAATCATGAAGGTGCTGAACCAGTCGGTTGTATTCTTCATCGATGTCATCAATGATGGTATCTTCCCATGTTGCTGCAATGGTGCCAAAGAGTTCCCAGTTGGTGGTCGTTCTGGGAGTTCTCTTCTTAAACTTTGCAGCCTTTTCTCCCCATTGTGGGAAGTAGAATTTTGCACGAAGGATATGGTGGTCCAATCCTGTTTGGAATTTGGGGAAGACAGCTACATCCGTCAGACAAAACCGTCAATTGAAGATGATGTGGTCAATTTCATTGTGGAACTGTCCACCAGGAGATTCCCATGTCCAACGTTTCGCTTCAGCTTTCTGGAACTGTGAGTTCCCATGAATGGTCTTGGTGGACATGATGAACTCAGATAGTCTCTCACCCTGTTCGTTCCATTCTAGGCCATGGGTCCTGATGTGGAGTTCTTCAGCCGATCTTCTTGGGCCTATCTTGGCATTAAAATCACCGACTATGATCTTGAAGAAGGTGTGATCTTTTTTATAGAACTCCTCCAATTCCATGTAGAATTTCTCAATTTCATCTTCTTTGTATGTGGATGTTGGTGCATAGACAAAGAAGATATAAATTGCTTGCAGTGGGCCACATCTCTTCAAGTGTAATCGTCCTATTCGGTTTATTAGGTTATTAGGTATTTAAATGAATCAATGTTTACGGCCATGTTTGTGTTGACAAGGACACCAATGCCACCGATGCCTCTTTTCATCACATGTTCCAAGGAACAATTCTTCTCTGGTGTCAAATACAGCATGATGCAACTGACGCCTCCTCGTCTCAGTCAGACCAATGATGTCGTACTTGATCTTTTGCGCTTGCAGCATCAGATCCTCAATATATGCTTCCGATGCCAGTGTACGTGCATTGAAAGTACAGACAGTCATTTTAGTCCTTCTTCGTTTTGGCAGCCTAGGATGGCCGTGAAATTTTATCAGGCAATGCTTGTTTGCCTTTCTTACTGCTGCCATATTATGGGCTCTTTCGGGGTCAGGAAAATAAACATTTCTGTTACTGGATTTGGCATATTGAACACGCATCAGACAGCTTGCTAGGCTCTGCCATGCGGGCGCTATATTCTCTACTTTGTGGGGCTCTCTCAGAGGGGTGGGTAGAATATTTATGGTAATTTGGAGGTAAATTGCGCGGCCACCGGGTATACCTGTGTCTTGGGCTCAAGCATTCCTGCGCTTGAAATACTCTCCTCTGAAGGGTGGGTCTCTGCGTGGTGGGTCCTTGTAGGCTGGGTTTCTGACAAGCCAGGATGGAGACTGGATTAATCTGCAGGCTGGAGACTGGATTAGTCTGCTGGGTGGAGATCTTACCTGCTGCAGAGTGTAGATTGTGAAGATTGCTGCCAGCAAGGTGTGGGGGTTTCTCTGGGCTCCTCTGAGGCTCCATCGGGATGGTGGACTCGGGTCGGAAGTTGCTCTCGTGGTCCATGGAATGCAGGGGATTCAACGGGAAAGCTGGTTTCTGCTCTGCCGGGTGTACCTGTGTCTTAGGCTCAAGCATTCCTGCGCTTGAAATACTCTGCTCTGAAGGGCGGGTCTCTGCATGGTGGGTCCTTGTAGGCTGGGTTTCTGACAAGCCAGGCTGGAGACTGGATTAATCTGCCGGGCTGGAGACTGGATTAGTCTGCTGGGTGGAGATCTTACCTGCTGCAGAGTGTGGATTGTGAAGATCGTTGCCAGCAAGGTGTGGGGGGGGGTTTCTCTGGGCTCCTCTGAGGCTCCATCGGGATGGTGGACTCGGGTCGGAAGTTGCTCTCGTGGTCCATGGAATGCAGGGGGTTCAAGCGGAAAGCTGGTTTTGATGAACCATCAAAAACTATTCAATTGACGTAAGAGTTCTCCTCTCTTTTGAGGAGATCCTACATGAAAAGCTAAATTACAGAAATCTGTAAGCCAAGAGGTCAGAAGGCAGTTCTTAATGAAAATTACATGAAACTCAATGAAAATTACAGCCCCAGGCCAGAAACATAGTATAGGGGTTAAGATACTTATATGCACCTGACCCTAGATCAATCCCCAGCATCTCCAGGAATGACCCCTGAGCACAGAGGCAGAACTAGCCCCTTAGCACTGCTAGATGTGGCCCAACTCCACACTGCCATCAAACTATATCCCCAGGACCTTCTGGGGCTCCATTTTGGAAACTTCCTCACGCAAAACGTCACACCAGTTCCTGTGCAGTAAGAAGCCCTTGAATGCCTTTTGCTTTCAACTTCCAACATAGTTTCTCAACCCACCCTTCTCTCTAACTTGCTACTTTCCACTGTTTTTATTCCTAATGAACTCCTAGTCAGGAAAACAAAAGAAATTAGCACTAAATAAAACACCAGATTTTTAGGTTTTGCAAAAGTATGACTATTGCAAATAATATGACTTTCTGTCACATCACCAGATCCCTTACACCCAGCACGTGATTTGCATCAAAACAATCAGTCTCCAGAAAGAAGTAGCCTAAGGCCACAGTGACTGTCTGGCTTTAAACCTGGGTTTGAGAATGTTTAGAATGCCTTGCTGATCCGGATTTAATCCTCATCATCCCATATGGTCCCCTGAGCACCACTGGAAGTAATTCCTGAGTGCAGAGCCTGAGCATTGCCGGATGTGGCCCAAAAAAGCAAAATAAATAAAGGGCTTTCTCTTGTGGTTCTCAAAATGAACTATGTAGAGATGCTTCATAAAAACATATGAATGAATGAAGCATTTCTACATTTCTTATTTCGAAAACCATGTAGAGATGATTCATTCACCCCAGGTTTCATCCTGGTACTCCATATGATTCCTCAAGCTTACCAGGAGTGATCAGGTTAGTGCAGGGCCAAGAGTAAGCCTTGACCACTTCCAGAACATAGCCCCAAGACAAACAAACAAACAAAAAAAAAAACATATAGATCATCTCATACCAGATACATAATTAAAGGGGACCCAGTCCCTGGTCTTATTTGCCCCATCATTATTTTCCTAATTTCTCCCTTAGAGAGATCACGGGACCACCTCACTATCTCAGTTTCTTCCTTAAATCTCAGTCTTGGGGCCGAAGCTTAGCCCAGCAGGTAGAGAGTTTGCCTTGCACACAGCAGACCCGGGTTCGATCCCGGCATCCCCTATGGTCCCCTGAGCATCGCCAGGAGTAATTCCTGAGCAAAGAGCCAGGAGTAACCTCTGAGTGTCACTGGATGTGACCCAAAAAGCAAAAAAAAAAAAAAATCTCAGTTTTCACTTGCTCTCTAATCTGCTCTTCTCTCTGATAACTCAGAAAGACTATAACCACTACTCTGCTTCCCTGGTCCTATTACTGCCTATTTAAATGGTTCAGCACCTTGCTGTTGCCTTCAAAATAAATCACAAGATCCCAAGCAACAGGATAAATTTTTATCTCCAAAGATACAATTGGGATTTTTGCCTTTTCTGATCTATTTACTAGAATGCTTTTTCTTCTCTGTCACTTAGGGAAATCCTAATGATGCCTCAAAATGCAATTAAGATGGTGCTACCCCCCAGGAAACTCTCCCTGACTGCCATCATACCATCTACTCTTGATGATTTTCTTTGTGTTTCTTTGTCACTTAGGGGTGTCTCTGCTATGGCTATGATAAATGATAATTTTATTTGCCACATCTCTGTAATTAGACTGAGAATTTATAGATAGAAATTATATGACATCTCTATTGAACTTACTCAGTAGACAGTATGGTGAAGAACTTTAAATGTAGGGGGAGAATTAAAAACTATAAGTTTCAAATGAATTGTGATGGATTACAGAGCAGTATGTAGTAGTGACATATAAAGAAATTGTGTGAGAAGAAAAATTATTCTCTGTGAAAGACATCACAGAAAATAAGAAGCTTGAGCTGACCTTGAGGAAGATTGCAGTTCATCAGAATTGTGGGAAGATAGTATAAAGGGAAGGCAAGAATTCATCAAAGTTGCAGGAAGATGGTAGGGAAAACAGGGGCATATGGGAAAGCCTAGAGGCCTCAAATAGCATGATGTATTTGGGAGATTCCCCATAATTTCCTTGCAAAATGGATCATGGGAATTAATAGAGAATGATGGGAAAGTCACCAGAGAATATTGGGGAAATCCAGCTAAAGGCATGAATTGGGCTAGATAGTAATAGGTCATATAGGAGAACAATGACAAATGCCAAAAAATGGATAAAAAAAGGAATTCAGTATAACCACAGAGTCCTTCCTTGGATAAACAATGGTGCTATTAATGAACATTATGAATATAGAAAATCTGCTTTGAGAGGAAGATGGTAGACTCAGACTGCCGGTGTTTAGTGGGAGTTTCCAAGTGCACATCCCAGCGAAAGAGGTTTAGTGATCAGGTGACTGTATGAATGAATGCACCACAGAAAAAAGCCAACTGATAAATAGAAAAGAAAATAATAGAAGCGAACCAAGAATGAAGGCTCAATTCTATCTTCATTAGAACTTTCATTCTACTTCTGCAGTTTAATGCTGTTCCATAAGAATTTGATTTTGATGGGAGACTCCTAGGTAAAAGATCATTGTTCCAACTTATGCCCCTGACTGAGCTACGTGATCTCTGGCAGGCTATCTATCTTCACACCATACATGTGACTTCATAGAAAGAGCTGTTTTTAAAAACACCTAAAGATTAGGAGGTTACCTTGTAGGCGGCCACTTCAGCTAATTCCATTTCAATTCTCAGCAACTCTTATGGTCCTCTGAGCACCACCAGGGCTCACTTCTGAGCACAGTGTCCAAGAAAACCTGTGAATACCATTGGATGTGTTCCAAACCATACCGTACCCACCTCTACCAAAAAGAAGACTTGAAGGAAATGTTGGCAAACTTTGGCCTTAGAACAAACTGATTTTGTATTTACTGCTTCTTTCTGTGAATCGTAGAAGTCATACTAATGAAACCTACTTATCCTCCTGTTCAAATCATACTTCTAAAGGCCAAAAGGGAAAGATGACCTTCATTGCATTGAAATCTTTCCCCTTACAGAATTCTCTTCAGATTGAGATGCCACTTCCTTGCTACAACAAAGTTTGTTCTGCTTCCCCACTAACTTGAATGCTGTCTTGCTATTGAGATGGCCCAACTGAAAACCCCCACCTTTGTGGTGACCTCCCTTAGGGAATTAATTTGCAATTTGCATTGCTGAAATCTAAGCTTAAAGATGCTATAGTTAAAAGGGTCATCCAAAATTGCATTTCTGCAGAGCAATTCATTGTGCTTTTCCTAGCTAATTTGTCTTAATTGACTTACACTGAAATGAAACATTTTAAAATCAAAGATTCTTGACATTAATGATGCTGTGGGAGTCTTATGGTTGAACCTCTTTTATTCAAATATCTATTCACAGATGCTAAGTGGGATTTGCCTTTGGAACCCAGGCATTTCTGACCACTCAGGAGGAACTGGTATTCAACCAAATCACTTCTGACAATCAGGTGTGAGCATGGCAAAGATTTATCAAGGGCATTAGTCATGTGTGGAAAGCAGAGATCTCATTTTTTATTCAAAGGACTCTGATAGAAAATTCATCATCAAGCTGGAAAATCAACCAACCACTATTTATTTACAAAAAAGATAATATTACAGAGCAGCCAGAGAAATTCAAATGATGCTTAACTAAAATTCTCAGAAAACCCCCCAAACCAATCATTTATTCCCACATCTGAATTAGATCCTACACAAAGCCTAAAGTGGGCTCTGTTTTCGTAAAATTTCCCCAAATATTTACATTTTGATTCCAGGGAGATGCCAGGTTGTTTTGAATTGTGGTATCAAGCATCTTCCCTTCCTTTTATTTAAAATGCATTGTTTAATTATAGTCCCTGCTGTAGTGACTTAGCGTAAGTTGCCTATCAGCACAGCTTCTGTGGTCTCAGGTTTTTATTTCTGTTAAAATAAATTTTGGTGGTTAGATTCAAAATAGAGCCAGGAATTGGGTTCTTCTAAGAAGCACCAGGCTGCAACCTGCTTGTTCAGAGGTTCTCTGAAAATGAACTGGCAAAGGGATGTTGCCTGATGTTTGATTACATGAGTAAAGCCCCTTAATGTTTCCTTGGCAGGTAGGAGATCAAATCATTGAAATCAATGGGGGAGAGCACAAGGGACATGACACACGCCAGAGCGATAGAACTCATCAAATCTGGAGGAAGAAGAGTGAGGCTACTGCTGAAGCGTGGGACAGGGCAAGTCCCAGAGTATGGTACGTTTCATATTTTGATTCACCTTGTTTCTGTCTCTTCTGTGTACTGTAAATGCCAAAGATTTTTTTAAAACCATATCAGTTCTCTAATTCTATCAGAATATATATTTAGCTTTCAATAGATGTATGCATATGCACATGTGTATATTTAAGCACAGATGTTTGTGTGTATGTGTGTGAGCTCTCTTGCTCCCATAGTTAATGTTTCAAAGATGAGAAGTAGGACCTTTCAGGGCATCTCTGAGTGTGCTGGGAGACTCAACCTCCACTTTCATGTTAGAACTTTTGGAATTTTACTTACTCTTATGTTCATTTGAGTCCACAGTAATTTGTTAGGGTTTTTTTTCCCTAAAATTGATCATGTACCAAGTGATTACTATGGGAGACATATCTGGTGCACAAGCAAAACTAAATTTTCAGGATCCGAAGATTAAAATGTAAACTACATTTCATGCAGTGGTTGTACTTCATTGGCATTTAAGTATGGTTGCCAAAATGTACTCTTACGTTGCATATCTTATGCTATTTAGAAGGCTTTAAAATACATTTTCATTCAAAGATTTGTCTTTATAAATCTTCATTGGTATTATTTATGCAAAGCCCATTGAAGTGTCACTGACAGTATTACTCTACTAGATGAGAAAATGCTGGATAGACCTTACATATATGCAAAGACCAAAATACCTAAACTGGTCATTAATTAATGTCAGGGAGAGACAAAGAGACACATCTTTGAAGAATGGTACAGCTAATACCGGTTCACATCAGAAATGTGATGTAATTGCTGACCTGAATAGTTAGCTTCAACTGGTGTTCTGAATGTATTCACTCTTTTACCTTATGTCCACCAACTCTCCAAAACATTCTAAATAGTATTTTCTTCCAAAATTATGCTTTTATTTGCCTAAGATGTTTAATAATTTATTATTTAGCAAGATAATTACAGTACTGACTTCAGTTGCAGTAGCTGAATTCAAAGACCCTTAAATACATTATTTCCAGCATCTTGAACCCCACCCAAAGCCCTTAACAAAAGCTACTAGACCCTCACATTAAAGTTAAACAGCACTCCAAAGTTTCCATAGAACACGTCTATGCCCAAGGATATAAGCTACCCCAGATTCCCACTCTTAATGCTTAGATCTAATAAAATTGTTTTAAATATTAATATTAGCAATAAGCACAGGCCTGATCATGTTAAATGGCACAGGCAGTAATCTATTTGTAAAGAATCTGAACTCCCTGTAATCTGAACTTTCTGAATAGAGTAAATTTTCATACCCTAGAGCGTTAAGAGATTCAGTATTATCAAAATGACCTGTGAGGTTCTATCATTTCTAAAAATTACCTCATTTTGAAGGTATATTCACTCCGTGGAAAGACATTTTATCTATTCCAAGGGAATTTTATAGAGTTAAAATAGTTCTTGTTCTAACAAGTTAGCCTTTAAAAAAGTTCAGCAGAGCAGTATGGCTATCCTGAGCTTTTTGTTCTTTATAGAATCACATTTTGGTCTATACTTTCAGCATTCATTCACCATGCCAGTTGCTTGTCTGTATTGAGCAGCTGAAACAGTACTGCTGACCCACCAGGCCTAACTTAAACTAACGCCTAAGTAAGACCTTGCCTCAAACCATCTTTCATAAATAAAATAAAAATAATTTTGGAAACAAGACAAAAACCCAAAAAGATCAACTATTACCTCACTCGCTTTTAGCATCTTCGGAAAATATCTAGTGAAGATGACATTCTAAAATTAGTTAACACAAAGAGTTTGTTCCATACCTGGGCACACTTTTAAGGGGCAGTCTTGAATATGGTTAGCACCAGCATTATTGAATAATTTCTTCTTAACATAGCCTCTTAAAAAGTAACCAATAAATCGTACTTGCCAGTCCTGACAGTTACTTTTGATATTACATTTATACGAAGTTTGATTATATCACCAAAGAGCATGTTGTATCAAGCAGAGTCATCTGATTTAAAGACGTGAAACAATAGGTACAACTAAGTAAACACTGGGGATTCAGAAAAAAAAAGTAACTGAAATCTGCTTGAATATCCATGAAAAATCAACAGGAGTCAGATCAGCATCTTGGAGGGTAAGTTCCACAAGTGTATTATTTCTGGAATCTTATACAGACTCACAAGGAAGGTGATTCAGAGTCCCTAAGATAATGCCATATTCAGATATTAGTAATACGAATTCCAGGGACACAGATAGTTGTCCTCAAAGCTAAAATTTAGTACAATATTGCTGTAATAACGCACTAGAGAATTGGAAGAAGAAAATATGGGGTGAGTCTGGGGGAGCCACATAGTCTTCCTTACATGGGCTCTGTCTTTCCAAGTAAGGGATCCCCCAGAGAAAACTCCACATCCAGAACAAAGCTATTCTAGCTGCATCTGATCTTGGTCTGGCAGGGAGTAGCAGTTAGGTGAGATAAGCTTATCATTCCAGAAAAGGTTAACACTAATGTAGGAAATTCTTTCTTTTCTTTTTTCCCACCTGCCAGCCAAGGGCCCAGTTATATGTTTACAGGAAGAACTTTTCCTGTGCTGTGAGCAGATCTGCAGTATAACCACAGTCAAAGAGCCATGACCCTATTATTCCTCCAGCATCAAGTAAATTCTCTCATGAAACAGAATTCTTTGTTCTAGATAAACTAAAACTCCAGTTCCCAAACATATGGGGCCTACCACCCCCTTTTCAGGAAAAAGAATTCACTCAGCACCTCTGGAGATCTGCCTTCTATAATTGAACACAGAAAGCATATGCTCAGGTCGGAGCGATAGTCCAGCAGGTAGGGCATTTGCCTAGCATGCGGCCAACCCGAGTTCGATCCCCAGCACCCCATATGGTCCCCTGAGCACTGCCAGGAGTAATTCCTGAGTGTATAGACAGGAGTAACCCCTGAGCATTGCCGGGTGTGACCCAAAAAAGCAAAAAAAAAAAAAAAAGAAAGAAAGAAAGCATGTGCTCTGCCCCCCTTACAGTTGAACTGAGGCCGTTTTATACACACACACACACACACACACACACACACACACACACACACACCATCTTGATTATGTCCCCCAGGGGCTGGTGTCACCCACTTTGAGGAACACTGGCATGTATTTTGATAACTTTATGGGATTAACAACAAAAGAAAATAACAGCACCAAACAAAGTACAGCACCTGGTACTTATCGATAGGCATAACCAAGATTATAATCCAGGTTGACAGATGGAGCCCAATCATAGGCCAACTGATTTTCTTGTCAACTGATTTCAGCCATGAACTTGTTTCCTTTGTTCACATCTTAAGATTTTAAGCTTGACAAAGAAGTTCTGTTTTGTTTTGTTTTTGACAGTTGACAGACTCCATTTACTTGTTTTTTATATCACAGTGTTTTTATATCTTAAAACATGGTGAAGGGATCAGGGATCATAGGAGAGCTCTCCGTTAAAAAACCGCTGAGGCTTAACCTGAAAGGAGTGAGCTGCAAAGGTGACAGAGCAGAGAGCAACAGAAGACCTTTAAGTGATACCCACCAGCCTTCACTCAGCATCCTACAGAATTCAGAACAACTTGGAGACAGGGCCCTTATCTGGACCCTTGGCCTTGTGAAGAAAAATCAAATCTCAGTCAAGAGTCATAGAAAAACTCTAGTTCTTAGGGTGATCTGTGACAGGGTGATAAGCACAGGTACAATTGAAAGGGAGAAAAAAAATCCAGGGTAATCCGTCAGACTTGTTGGCTAAACAAAATCAGTGTGAATCCAAGTGCACAGAGGAAAGAAATAAATATGCTGCAAATATGGCATCCATAATTACCGTGAGACTAATCACCAGACAGCATCACAGCCGCCTCAGAGCCCTGAATCAACAGACTTGGCCTCAAGAGCAGAGGCAGCTGTGAGGGGAGAAGGAGTATGATAAGGGCTTTGAAGGAGAAGTTGCTTTTATGCTCAAGTCCTTAAAAGAGAAGCTCAGGAGACACTTCAGCTCTGCTTTAGTCATTTGGATAAGAATTTGTTTGATTATAAACTCAGTAGAGGTGTCGGTGCCCCCTCCCATGACACACATCTCAACAATTCGCAAGAATAAGGAAACTCCACTCAACCACAGTAAAAAAATAATTAAGAGATCGCATCAAAACTAGTGCCCTCCTAACAGAGGTGCTTGCTATTTGAATTATTCTGAAAGGTTAAGAGAAAAGAAAGCATACAACATGGTTTTAAGGTCATGCAGGAATAAATTATACAAATTAGCTCCCTGCCTTGAAATATAGGTGTCCTGCATTAGAGTTCAAGTTATACGACATCAGCATTCACTTGATTATACTCTAAGCCACAGAGTGAGGGCAGGGTCAATAGAGGTGCCACTGAATGAAAACAATCACCACACAAGCAGTTCAGACCAATGCAGCGCCTTTCCCTGGTATATTACTATTCAAGTGTGCTCAAAATCAAGCCAACACAGACATCTGCTTTCCAGTCCTGGCTGCTGATCTGGCCTCTTAAAAACTGACAGGGTAGACCTTGTTTACTACAATGCTGAAGGGGATGTTCAAGTGCAAATAGGATTCCCAATGGTGTTAGGAGGTGAGGCAGGATTATGAGGATAAGTATAGGATACCCACCTACCAATGGTCCAGCAGCAACTAATAGCAAAGGTCCACACAATGGAAGAGAATAGCCAACTTGTGAATTACACTTCTACCTTCACTGCCATTTTCCATGTAAGTTGTTCCTTTGGTAGGTGAATGAAATTGCTTACGTTTTTAAATTATAATAAAACTGCAGTAAGAAATTAGTAGAAAGTTCTTTCTGAGTCAGACTAAAGAAATAAAGAGTTGAAAATAGTTCTATATTCAAAGGTCTTTAATCAGTAAATAAAGTGATTTACAGTGTTCCATTGGAGCACCAGATTAAGCAGTTATGTTCTCTACTTGCTAATTAGTAACACTTATTTGTTGATTCTTCTTTAAGAATATAAATTGGCAAATAAACACTGTAGGTATTCCCTTATAATCATGCTTGCAATTACTTATTTCTATAACAATTATAAATTATTAACTTTAAGTTATTATTTGGATCAGAGAGATAGGACAAGGGTTTAGGTGCTTGCCTTGAGCACAGCCCACCATAGATCAATCCCCAGCACCATATATATTTCCCTGACCAAAATCAGTTGTGATCCCTGAGCAAAAGGGCAGGAGTAAACAGGGTATAAACACAAACCACCTGCTCACCCCCCAATTCAAAAAGTCCCTTTTGCTCATGCAAAGAAATCAACTCCTTCCAAATAGATGAGAGATCGGTTCAGTGATTAATATCACAAGATAATATTAGTACTCTATTATAAATTGACTTAGATTCCCAACTAAGCCAGCATTTCTGAGCATGTTTCTCTGTGCAAGGTAGTTTGAAGGCACCAAAGGTAAGCTTCATTCCTGGCTGTCAACGAGCTTTCAGTCTCCATGTTCCACCCGACTCTCACAGGGCTATGTCTGCCTGAAAGGTATCACAGGAGCTGCATTTATGAGAACATTAAGTCTGTTTTATCCATTATTCGTGGAATCTAGTATTTCTAGACTGTGCAAGCTTCTCAGAAAACATTGGGCTTCTTCAGTTGGCTAAGTGTTTCCTAATGATATATATACTAGTACTTTGCCCTTGTTTTGAAGGACTCACCAAAGAAGGGTCAGTCTCTGCTTAAATCTTTTCTGAATTATCTGAATTATTAAATTTATGAGTTGATGTGCCAAAATGTCACGTCAAAAAATGTACCTATCTTTATTATCTCCTTCCTGTGGCCTGTGTGGCTACCTCTGCTTGTCTGTTAAAGTCAAGGAGAAAGTCTCCATGACTGCCACCTGTTCCTCAGAGACCACATTTAGGAAGCTTTCAGTGGTTCCTGAGTCTTTGCACTAAATCACTTGCATTTTTAATAGGGCAAAAGGCAGCTTGCTTCAATAATAAATTCTGAAATTTAATTTTAGCTTCTGACATTCATGGTTGAGCATGTCTTCGTTTGATGGGAGAGATTCCACAAATCACTCCTGAGAAAAGACCCAGAAAGGAGAATGGGCTTTTGGGCAGAGCTTGGGACTGCATTACGCTGATCACAAGGTGCTTTCTGGCTACAGAGGCTCAAGGCTGCTCTCTGCAGCTTTGAAACACCTCCAGAAATTCTCTAAGCAGAAAAATTCCAGTTATTCCTCTCTTGTTTGATAGAGCAATGTACTTCCTCAAAGAACATACAACCAAGACATTCCTGTCCCCGCTGCTCAGCTAAAACCCCACTCATTATTTTGGCATTTTAGGAAGAAGGGTAAAAACTTTCTTCACACAGCTTTGTTGAACTTCACAAAATACACGATATTCCCTCTGTGGGGGCACTTTTATGTGATTTCCAACATGTACCTTCCTCTTTAAAGACATTAGTGATCCTCTTTTCCAAATCCTCACTTGTCAGGAATTTAAGGCTTGATAAAATGTTTTAGACAACAGAGTAATCGAAAAATCTACCAAGGACACATGTAGCCCTTGAGCTCCAGCCTTCTTATATCACAAGCACTTTAAGTAGGAGATGAGTGAGTGAAAGGCTAGTTTCCCACATCCCACTGAGAAGAGATTCCCACTTGTGACTTGAAACCTTAATCTTCCAGCTGCTTGTTTCAGGTTCTAGTAAGAACATACTCGCCTTTCCCTGAACTTAAAACTGAGCTCTCTTAGTAGGCAAAAGGATTAATTCCACAAATTCCAGGAAGAAAGCAGCCTTCTTGGAGGAAATGCTGCTGAACTAGTGTAATAACATTAGAACACCTCAAAGAAACCACAAATTCAGGAGATTTTTCACCTGGAGGAAGATGGAGTCAAGATCAAAATTCAAAGGGAGAAAAATCATGAATTAATATTTTAAAGCAGCACACATACACACAGACACAATTGAATGGATGTGTCTCAATTCAATTCTCTCTCCCCATTCTCTCTCTCTCTCTCTCTCTCTCTCTCTCTCTCTCTCTCTCTCTCTCTCTCTCTCTCTCCCTTTCCCCTCTTTATTTGCTATCACAGGAATTTCCTAGAGGTCTATCTCTATATAGCTCTTTAGTAAAGGTCAAACTCACCATTTTTGCTTTGTTGCCTTTTTTATGTCTTACCAAGTGCTCTTCCCACCTCAACCCCAATCCTTCTTTGCCTTTCTAGTCTGCCTGGCTCACTAAAGACTTTAGCCCATAAGACTCCCAGAAATCTAGGAAGACTAAAATTCTGCTCCTTACACTTTTCTCCAATTTTTTTCTTCCTATTGTCAAGCTCAACATTTTGAAAATATGAGCCCAGCTCCCACCTTTGTCACTAAGGACAGGAGACCCTTGGGTTCCATAGCCTGAGAGCGTTGATCCAAAACAGAATCCTCTCCCCTTTAACTAGTTCCTATGAAGTTGCTGGTAAGGGCCATAACTGTTTCTGCCATGCTCTGGTCTTACATTAACTGAAAGTAGAGGTGGTACAGGAAATGTTGGGATCCCTATGAAGAGAATTGCCAACAGGAACATGCTCCCCAGGTTTTCAAGTGGACCCCCATACCTTAGACCAGCTTCCCAGAAAGGTTCAGCCCACAAATATCACATCTCCATAACCTCCCTACCTAAATACCTCCACCCACTGTCCTAGCCTTATATTCCTAAGTCATATAATTCACCAGCTTTAAATGTTAATGAAACAATTGTAAACCATGAATTTCTAGTGGAAGAAATAGTGAGCCTCGAAATCCAGGCTTTCATTAGAAGAGAACTCTGCTCCAAAGATAAACCTGACCCCATGTCCTATTCTGATGTAGATCCCCAATATTTTCTTTGAAGCAAACTTCCTCAGCAACAAGCAAAGATAAAAGTATGCCATGCCTTACTCCAGGCTTGAATTATATGCTCTAATTACAGAAAAACCTCTCAACTCTAAGAACCACACATTCTTCAATGTGCTCTTTTTTATTTTGCTCTATTTTTAATATAACAATGAATATGCTTTTTAGTCTTAACTAGAGAGCTATCAAGTCTAATATGACTCAGACATTTGTTTATACAGGAAAGACATTTGTTTATACAGGCACCTGCTTTTATATATCTCTATAAAGGTCCCCAGTTTATTCAGCATATACTTTCCAATGCAGAGTGATTCTGGCCTTAACAGGACTGGGAGTTTCAGGACTGGATGTATACACTCAAGATATGTATTAAATGTGCCTGGCACCATAGGCAGCCTCCACTTTTCATGTTTTACTTTAGTTTCCACAGAAAGCTTCAAAACAATTTATTTCCACTACGTGCTTCACCATTTTATATTTGACCTCTTGCCATGAGTTTGCTTAGTACATGTATCTTTCAGCCCTAATAAAGGTCATATTTATAATCAAGCGAGAGCTTCTCTGTGTGACATTAAAACAGCCTGATGGTTTTCATACAGTTACTTGCATCTTGGCAGGACTAAATGGTAAACCCAATTAATAAATCTGGAAATTTAATTTGCACTCTGACATTCATAGGTAGGCATTGGTTCCTTTGCCACAGAGAAGTTCTACTTTCCATTTAATCCCAAGATGTCAGTTCTCACCCTTTAACTTCCTTCCCTTACACCCGCCAAGCTATGAAAAATACCCCCATTGTGTAATGTGAAATCTCTGCAAAGTTCTACTGAATTCTGCACATTAATACCAGAGAAGAGCAGCCCGTGTAGAGTGAGTTGGGCGCTGAGTGGTAAATATCATCAGCAGATACAGGTGGTCTGATTCCTGGTCTGAGTTACATGAATACACTACTTCTGGTCCCCTGGATTGGTGTTTCCATTTACTTGGCACTGGCATTTACCTTAAACGATGCCAGGTAAATGGGGAAACAAAATAGCAGGCATTGGGGAAACACTTGTTGCTTTTCCAAGAGTCCTGTTTCTTACTGTTTTATGTAATTATTCTAGAATTTCTTGTACCATTTTTGTTGTAGCCCACAAGCAGAGGTACGCAGAGATTTAGACAACTCTAGAAGGTTGGTGTCAAAGCATAGTCCTTGAACAAATGAGTCCAAGAGATAATGGACAAGACATTGCTGCATTTTCTCAGCAGAGAACAATAGCACCAGCAAGATCACTGTCAAAATTATCAGAGACAAGGGAACTGTGTGAATTTCTGAGATAGAGTAAACAAATATAAATACAGTAAATCATGTCTTTATTTTAAGAAGTTTTCAAATTTAGAAATGATTACTGTGACGGATTCTCAAATGACAGCTGTTATTGCTAAAATACCCCATCATTAGGGGACAATTCTGCAACAGTTCTGATATTGCCATTTCAAATTTGTGACACGTGTGTCTCCCTAAAAGCACTTCAGGTTGCCCTCAATATTTTGAGGTGGGGAGTCTAATTTTGTAAATCAGAAATTATTCAGTTTTTTACTAATTTCACTTGTTGCATGCTTGATAGGGTTAGTTTTACTTAAAGTCTTTATTCTTACACCAAGATCATTTTTATTCAGCTGCTCTAAACATACTAAGCAATCTTGATTCTAACAGTAATAATATATCTTTGTCACTGGTTCTGTTAATTCTAATGATTGGTCCTAGGCTGTTCCTCCCCTTCCTTTAGGAATGGTACCTTCCAGTCTCTCCATGTGCATGAAAAGTGACAAGCATGGGTCCCCATATTTCTACTTATTGGGCCACCCTAAAGACACGGTTTGTAAAATCTGCATGAATATTATCTTTCTCTAATGAGCTTTGATTTTGATATGTTTATAACTGATGTATCATGCTTTCTCTTTCTAGTAGCTTATCTAATTACCGCTCAAGCTATAAGTGACTTTAGAAGTGATTAAGAATAGGATGCCTGGGTTCATATAATCTGAGATGCAACAGATTCCCCCAGTCCAGCTGAGAATGGCCTCCCTGGAATAAAGAGTGGGGCAGGTACTGCAGAGGTTCCACAGGCTGGGTTTGCCCTACACTTCCAAGAAGTCCTCCCCCAGCTTTTAGTGAAGACCATGCAGTATATTTCCTCTAGGCCCAAGAGCAGCAAGCTGCAAGCAAGGTTACCCTTTTGCACAAGAGCCATAGTTGTGACACAGTCTGGCCCATGGTGCTCTGAGTCCTCAGACTTCAGGCATCCACTGGCCCAGCCTGCTCAGTTGCTGTTACTCATGCTGCTTCTGTTCACTGTCCTTCCTCCATGCTCAAAAGGCACCAGCTTTAAAGGAGAAAAAGAATCCCAGTTGTGACTTTGTTTTAAGGAATCTAAATGTTGTTCCAAAATTGTATTCACCATCATTTCAAAATGAATATTCTCAAGTGGTTAGGCTAAAGTTTAACCTAACACTGGGTAAAAATTCTGGAGGGAAAAAGATCCTATATACAAATAAAGCAGAACATAGATGATAGCCTTGCAAATATGGTTCAAACAACTTCTCACCTTTCAACTGCATATCTACAACAGCACATTTTTTGCTATCAAATCAGACTGGCAATTTACAATATCAGTTCACCTCTTAAGCAGAAACTCATGCTTAGTCTCCAAGCTCAAGTTACCTGGTGAATCATGCTGACACATTCCTCTCTTCTAGTTGTATTCTACCACTTGCCTTCTGAAACAAGATGCTGTAACTAAGCACCTCACCACAAGAGGTTTTATGTTTGTTTTCAGGTCACACCCATCTATTCTCAGGGGCTCTTTGCTTGGGAGCCTGTGTGGTGCTGGGGATCCAACCCAAGCCTCCCACATGCAAAGCATGTACTCATCCCTTTGAGCATCTCTCTGGCTCCTCCCCAAAGTCTTCAGGAACTCCTGAAGTTTCTGGAATTTATTTTCGGATTTTTTGATGACCCAGCTTATCACCATTTAGGACTGCTTTGAATTTGATACAAAAGGCATTATTTTCAGTTCATTATTTCATTAGTTCCTGCCAAACTTTATCAAATAGTTTAGACTGATTAAATACATACACATACCTGTACACTGTAGTCATTCCTTAAAGTTCCAATGACCAGATTTTTTTTAATGAATCATCATGAGATAAACCATTACAAAGTTGTTCATGACTGGTTTTCAGTCATGCAATATTCCAACACCCATCCCTCCACCTGTGTACATTTTCCACCACTAGAGTCCCCATTTTCCTTCCCACCAACCCCATCAACCCCAGACTGCTTTATGGAAGGCACTTTTCTTCTTTCTCTCTCTCCTTTTGTGCATTATAGTTTGCAATACAGGTACTAAGAGGGCATCACATTTGTTAAGGGAATTCAGTATTTGTATTGGGAATGTACAGCTGGAGTTACTTTTTTAACTGGGTGGCAGCTTTGGAGGGTAGACATGACTATCACAACTTCCAAAATTGCAGGGAGATGGGGATGAGGTAGCCCATCCTGACTCCAAGAAAGCCTGGAGACTTCAGTACAAAACCCACATTTTCAGATTAATATTTCCATGAGGTTCATCTAGAGATAGTGGAGTCTGGCAAGGAGATAGGTGGCAAATTTGGATTGTTGGAGCAAGTAATTGCCAGGGGCTGTTTGCATTAGGCACTGATCTAACCGTCCTCCCTCCCATGTGCCCTGGATTTTTCAGCCATGCACCCATCCAAGAAGATTTTTTTTGTCTTTTTATCTCTTTTGATATTTATTTATGAGTCTCTGGAGCAAGGCCAATAAATGAGCTTGTACAGCAGAGCCACAGGTGGTTTGTGGTCATGGCTCCTGCATGCCTATATTTTGGCGGTTTGATTTCTTGGAAAACTTGGTCCAAATTGTTGGATTCCAGTCAGAGGCAGAGCAACAACTTTGGGCTGCAATGTATAGTTTTAGCTATACATTGCATTGATAGTTTTAGCTATCATTTCTCCTAGCTGAAAGCTAAGGGTATAAAGGAGAACATTGCAATGAATTGTGAAAGATATTAAATAAAACCTTGGACTGATTGGAGAAATCTAGTTGAGTGATTGTGGTTTAAAAAGGTATAGATTTCTCCTTCTGAGGAAAGAAAGGTATATACTTGCCATATCATTTGCTTTAACTAATCTATAATCCATAGATGTAAACAGATCTGAAACCATTTGTCCATTGCTTGCTTTAAAATCACTTGTATCACTTGTCTTCCTATTGTTCATTGATTTGCTTGAGCAGGCGCCAGTAACGTCTCCATTCATTGGGAATGAGGTCCATTATTGTTACTGTTTTTGGCATATTGAATACACCACAGGAAGCTTGCCAGACTCTGCCATGGCTCAGGGTTAACCTAGGGGTCCCAGTCTTTTTCTATGTCAGACCATCAACCATCCAGGGACCCCGGGCAGAGCCCTGGGTACAGATAAGCCTGTCTCCTGTCTGTCACCTGCCTATGCAGCCAGACACTACAGCCACACCTGCAACACTTTGAGGGGCAGACAAGGTGTCACTTTTTTGTTGCTTTAAAAATAAAACAAAAATATAAATAAGTGGTAGAACATTTGTGTTGATGTTCAGTTCTAAAACATCTACCAGCCACCTCCATCAGTGCTGCAATATAACAATTAATTGAACAATATCTGTCCACATCTTTGAACAGCAAGTGAAATGATGGAAAAGATAGTGTGATAAGAACACCAACAAGATGTCAAGAAGCATTTTAACCACAAAGAAATTCAAATTTGTATGATCAGATGTCATCAGAAAATCAAGTGGAAGGGTCAAATATTGGTAGAGAGGAAACTCAATAAAAGTGAAAGGGTTATTGTAAGTGCTGTGAGGATCATCAGGAGGGAAGTGTTGGTAGAAATAGTACGTGGGCATGGATTTGGGGAGTTTCTTCCAACAGTTCAGTTAGGAGAGTCATACAACTTGGTGAATCATGAATTTGAAGGAAAGGATTTGCCACGTGGAAGATGGCTAAGGTTAGGTAGAAGACGATGCCACATAAGTGAAGGATCAGATATAGGAAGAAAGAAAGACTTAGGAAGAAAGACATTTATATGAAGTCCAAAAGGGGGCTGTTGGATGAAAGTGCTTAAGCCCTAGAACTGAAGCAGTTTGGTAGTTCTAGAGAAGACAGCTCAAGTCACAAGTGGGGGCTAACTCTGCAGGAGACCCCTCTAATTGGAGATAGAGAGAGTCCCTATGACAGTCATGTTGAGTGGTCAGTAGAGAAGAGTGATAGGGTTTCTGGGAAGCTACAGAGAATCGCCCATTTTCTAGATGAAAAAGTGGTTGCTCTTCCCAGAGACAGACTGGAGAGAGGCAAGAACTAGAATCACTTTACTCTCTGGGTTAGCACTGGTGCTGTGGCAGTCACAAAGCATTCAGTGAATTCAGTGAATTCTGTGAGACTGTTTGTGAGTGAGAAATTGCCTTTTCCATGCCCTCTCTATAGGCTACTAGGTGAACTTTTTCCACATGGTGCCCACATTCTTTTCACTCAGTGGGAATCCACCCACTTTGAGCTTCCATAGCTTCTACAGCTCCTAGCATGGAATTAATACCTAGTTTTTCTAGTTTGATTTTTTTTCAAGATGTATGAGGCAGGCTGCATACAAAGACTACTAATATATAATTACAAAGACTAATAAGATGTAATTTCTTTTTGTAAAGGAATTCTTATTTGGAGGATGATTAAGGAAAATAAGGAAGTTGTCATTTTGGGGAAAGTACTTTTCATCATACTCTTATAGAAATCATTCTCAAATGTATTGTCCCTTTCCTGGATTGAGGTACAAGGTATTCTGAAACAAGCATTCTCTTACTAATTTGCCTTTCACTCTGACACACTCACCCTCTAAAGTCTGTGTTACATCCTCAGGACTTCAGTGAAAGTGACTCCTCAGTGACCAACAGTCTCTCCAAAGTTACAAAGAGCCAGCGGAGGGCTCCATCGCGGGGCCCTCAAGGATCCCTGTATCACTTGTCACTTGTCACTTGTTATCCTGTTGTTCATCGATTTGCTCAAGTGGGCGCCAATAATGTCTCCATTCATTGGGAATGAGGTCCATTATTGTTACTGCTTTTGGCATATCGAATACACCACAAGTAGCTTGCCAGGCTCTGCCGTGGTTCTGGGTTCATCCCAGGGGGCCCAGTCTTTTTCTATGTCAGGCCATCAACCATCCAGGGCCCATGGGGCAGAGTCCTGGGTGTAGACAAGCCACCATTCCTGTTGCCATTCTGCTTCATTGATGCCAGAGAAATGGGTAGTTCTAAAGTCCTTTTCATGCTTAGGTATATGTGTGTTATGAACCTGTCTGCCACCTGCTGATGCAGCCGAGGACCGCAGTCACACCTGCAACACCACAAGGGGTAGGATCCCTGTATAGTTAAACTATTACTCAGTGCATAGTATAGTTAAACTATACTGTATCCCTGTATAGTTAAACTATTACTCAGTGCATTCCCTGGGTTTTCTCTTCTGACTCTGATGGCTTCCCCAGAGTATCCTTTAATGCTTGCCTTCCTGTCACACCCTGCACCAGCCTTTTCCTCAGGACCTTTTCTGCTCTCACTGCTCCTCTGACAGCAATGAGACTTTTGCTGATTGATATCTTGTGAAAAGCCATGGATATGAGCCTGAATTTTAACTGAACTTTCCAACCTATCCCTGCTCATCTCTTTTCCATAACTCTGATGTCATCACACAATTCCACCCCAAGACTTCCAATGTTTGTCCAGGCACACCTATCTAGAAACTCCACATGAATGCATTCAACATTACATCTGAAATCTTTCCTCCTAAAATAGTCTCCTCTCTAATTACCTAGCAAAGATCATGCACCATCTTAGTTGCCAATGCAAAACTAGATAGATAGATAGATAGATAGATAGATAGATAGATAGATAGATAGATAGATAGATAGATAGATAGATAGATAGATAGATAGATAGATAGATAGATAGATAGATGATAGATAGTAGATAGTAGATATGAAACCACTTCCCCTTTATTTCTCACATACATACTCTTTTCCATTCCTGTTGCCATTCTGCTTCAGCTCAAGCCCACTGAAAAGACATTCACATACCATAGTTATCTACCTGTTATTCCCACTGCAGTTGCCAATCTTTCTTTTTCATTGATGCCAGAGAAAAGGGTAGTTCTAAAGTCCTTTTCATGCTTAGGTGTATGTGTGTTATGAACATTACAAATGTACACACACATACACACACACACACACCACCTAATAAATCCTCAAAGCAGTCCCTGATTTGTCCCTGTCCAGCCTCTCATGTCTGACAAAATCCTGTTGCATATTAGTTAGTGTCCAGCTAACTGGAACACTTGGCATTGCCCTATAGTCCAACTGTCATAGTCGTGCACATGCTGATCCCTGGGCTTGGAAATTTTTTACTCTACCAAACCCTTCTTTAAAAACAAAGATAATGGCTGCCTGTTCCATGAAATTACCTTAAGTCTGACAATGAAAAGTAGTTCATTTCTTTGTACTCTAAAGTCTCATATCCCTTATACATCTGTATCATCTTCTCATTGTTTGTTTTTCAGCATAGCTATCAAGGTCCACATACTTCCTCCCCTTATTGGAATGCAGATACTGGTGGCTATGCTAGGTTCTTAAGAGTGCTTGACAGAGTGAACGAATGAATTAATGAATGAATGAGAGATGTATGGTATCTGAGATCAGCATTCTGAATGCAATGTAGGTTTTTGATGTGATCTTTGTGAAAAACCTTTGATGTGGATCTAAATTTCAGCTGAACTTACCAACCTAGCCCAAAAGGCTTTGGGGGTTTACCATTTTAAAAATGAATTCCTGCCTATGTGCTTATTTTCTTTATAGTTTTTTCTTTTGTTAAAAATTGAATAGAGGAAAATCTGGCTAAATTGAATGTTCAGGCAATTGTTTCTGATTAATCTAAGTTTTATTATTTCTGTAAAGTATTTACTCTCTAATTATAGTTGTGACCTATGTGAGCAGTGCAAATTGTAATTTAACATGCCAGAGTTGCTTCTCTGCTATAGAAATATCAAGTGCAATAGACTCCTGGAGACTTTAGTCCATGGGGAACCATGGAACAATCAGTAAGGTTTGGTCTTTCTGCATTAAATTATATATACGCTTTTCTACTGTGGAAAGGGGCTACACTGAAAAACACTTTAACCTTCCATCTGGTCTCCTGGGTCTATACCAGGTCCAACAGAGCTAACCTCCCAGACCATATATTAGTTATTCTTTGATGCCACAGGGACTACTAGAAAAAATGTGGAATTCTTGTTCCTCTCAAGGAGTATATCTCCCCAGGAGTTGAACATAGTAACTTGGAATAAATACACAATGATGGAAACTTAAATGATAAGGGAGTCTGCAACAAGAGGAGGAAATAATGAACAGAATAATCAGACTTGGAGGAAGGCAGTGTTGAGATAACTGCTAAGGAACTTATGAGCATTAAATGAGCAGAGAGGAAAACAAAGAAGCCTACAGACCTAATGCAAATAGGGTAGTGTGAGAGATTATTATGAGCTAATAAGTCAAAGACAGGACTTGAGCTTTCTCGTAAGAGACCAATATCTAAAAACTAGAGGTGATGAGGGGGTACGGAAGATTCTGAAGCACCCCAGAGACAGGAACAAAGAAGAGTTCTAGACGTGGTGAACAACAGTTTTGGAAAGAGATTTTGATATTGTTTACCCATTAGAATCAGATGGGAAACTTGCATTTAATACTGCAGTGACTCCTTTTGAAACCAACAATAACTCAGGGTGGAGAGAAAGTTGAGAGACAGAATGGCAGGAATGGACAGAAATGTTTCTTTTAATATGCCACCCAACCCTGGCCGGTTAGCTCAGTTGGTTAGAGCATGGTGCTGATAATATGCCACCCAGGTCACTATACTGAATTCATAACTGAGCATTCTAGATCAGACAAAAATTTAGATAAAAATGTAGATCAGGTGAGAAAGGCAATATTATTACCATAACCTGGGAAACACAAGAATGGTATAATGGAGAACCCAAAATCATATAAGTGAAACATAGAGAAGTTGAAATTAACAAGAATCTTCAAAGAAGTATCGATAGTGATTGATTCTGTAAATAGAATTAAAATTAGGAAGGACTCAAAAAGTGTCCCCAAGTGAGATCCTGAATATTGAAAAAGATGACAGAGCTATCATTGGGGAAAAGAAAGCATTCAGAAATGATGTAATTAATGAGCTCTGAAGAATTGCCTCCCCTGATATCCCATTTTTTCTGGGCCTTTCCAACACTGGAATGTAGTTATATGATGTCTGAGTTTCCTTCAGGCATTAGTGTTGAAAGTGATGTGACTGAACTACTCTAGGAGTGAGAATGTGAAATTCAAAGACACACATTCAAACAATGATCTACAGAAAGTTGTCTGAATTTTGAGTTGTCAACTGTGAAACCAAAAGAGCAGAAGGGCTCCCCAGGGATAAACATGGGTAATGAGGATGAGAATCAGGCCAGGAATGGAGAATAAAAATAGACTCCCTGAGTCTTCACCAGGATCTGCGTCATCTCCACGCTGCCCCATGATAGGTGAATAATGATGCAGTGGCTTCTGTCTTTCTCAGATCCAACTTTTATGTATGCAAACCTTTTTATACAAACATTACAACTTCTTTCAAGATTTTGCTAGAGAAAAATGGTCTCATTAGCATAGTACCTTCAGAATAATAAATTGGGTTGTCTTGTAATCCATTATGGAGACTCACCAACAGAAAAACAAGTGGAAGGAATTTTTTTTAATATTTTTTATACAATTACAAGATGTTCATGTTTGAGTTTCGGTCATATAGTGTTCCAGCACCCATCCCTCCACCAGTGCCCATTTCTCACCATCAAAGTCCCCAATTCCCTTCTCCCTTCCCTAGCAGGGTCATTATCTCTTTTCTCTCTCTCTCTCTTTCTTTCTTCTTTTTCTTTCTCTTTGTCTCTTTCTTTTTTTAAAGTATTTTATTATACCAAGGTGAGATATACAATTACAAATATGTTCATATTTGGGTTTTGGTCATACAGTGTTCCAGCACCCATCCCTCCACCAGTGCCCATCTCCCACCACCAACGTCCTGGTTCTCTCTCCCTCCCCAGCCCGCCTCCATGGCAGGTTCTTTATTTCTTCCCCTTTCTCTCTTTCTCTTTTCCTTCACTTCCAGATTGTGGATTACAGAACAATCATTAAAGGGTTGTCATGTGTATCTTTTTGCCTGTATTTAATTCTCAGTTCTAGGTTGGTATTAGTACTTTCGACAATTGTTAGCACACTGTTCCATTTTCTGTCTTACCAAGCCTCCCTGACTCCCACACGTTTGTGATAATTTCCACTTTTGACAAGACCTCCTAATACATATTGGAAGGAATTCTTGTTGTCTCTTTTTTATTCAAGACATCTTTTTTATATAGAATGCCAGAAGTGGGAAAATTATCTTTTCCAAGTGAAATATATCTGCTCATTTGGCCTTTTCCTTATTATATCCATCAGTAACTATTACCCCTGGGCATACCACAATATCTTAGTTACAAACAAACAATATCTTAGTTTGTTTTCAAAGTGAAATAGCAGGTGATATCCAGGCCAAAAAAAATCTCTCTACTTTCTCAGAATGTAAGTTGAGTGTTTATTGCCTTTTGGTTGTCAAATACAGTGAGACCATGTTCTATTCCCAAAGCCCCAAAATATCTAACAAATCTTGCTGAAAACACTTTTGCTGTGGTTAGATCATAAAGATGTATAAATTGCCAACAAGTAAGTGAGCAGATGATCCATATCTCTAATTACAAGGAAATTAAAATCCCAATTATAATGAGATATCCACTCACACTTGTCTGCTGGACATTGATTTATATAAAATAAAAGACAAACAGTGCTGGCAAAGATATGAACAAATTAGAACTCATACACTAATAATAATAAAAATGGGAAAGCATTACAGAAAGTAGTATGGAAATTCTTCAAATATAATGCTTGATATTAAGATGCATGATTTGCCTGCTACAGATCCTAGGTCAGTCCCTGGTCACCAAGTATCATAGTTACAGTTCTAAAAGCCCCAAAGCCATAGAGGATAGAGAAGGGACCAGTATGACAAAAGCAGTGAGAAATGATCGTTCTGGACAAGAATTGTGTATTGAAATAAAAGGATATATATATGATAACCTTTCAGTATCTTTATTGCAAACCATAATGCCCAAAAAGAGAGAGACAGAGAGAAAGAGAGAGCGAGAGAGAGAGAGAAAAGAAAAGTACTTACAAGGAGGCAGGTGAGGGCCTGGGGTGAGAGGGAAATTGAGGACACTGGAGGTAGTAAATGTATACTTTTAAAGGGATGGGTGTTAGAAAATTATATGAATGATATCCAATCATGAACGTTGTAACTGTATATCTCACAGTCATTCAATTTTTTTAATATTTTATGTTTTTAATTTTTTATTATACCACCGTGAGATGAACAATTACAGAGATGTTCATAATTGGGTCTCAGTCATACATTGTTCCAACACCCATTCCTTCACCAGTGCCCCATTCCCACTACCAATGTCCCCACATTCCCTCCCTCCCAACTCTATAACAGGCATTTTTTCTTTTCCTTCCTTTCTTTCTCTGTCTCTCTCTGTCTCTCTCTTTTTCTCTGTCTATCTCTCATTTTTTTTATTTTTTATCATACCATGTGAGATATAGAATTACAAGGATGTTCATAATTGGGTCTCTACCATACAGTGTTCCAGAACCCATCCCTCCACCAGTGCCAACTCCCACTACCCAATTTCCAGACACACCCACCGAAACCCTGCTCACCCCTATTGCAGGTGCATTTTACTTTTCTATCTCTTTGTCTATGTCCCTGTATTTCTCTCTCTTCTATTATACGTTTTGGCTTGTTCTATGGATACTAAGAATGTATGATATCTCTATCTGAATATTTAATAGTGAGTTCTAGTGTGACATCATAGTTACTCATTACCCATAAACTCTCCAGTTTGTTGTAAATAGAGTAATTATTGAAGTGTACAAATGAGAATAATCCTGAAAGGACCTGAGTCTAAGATTAATGCGCGACCACTTTGTGCCACATGCCTGTGCAGCAGAAAATAAAAGCACCTCCAGGAGTGACCCAGTGATGACAGGCATTTTGGAGCCTGAGCCCACTGCATCCTCAGGTTCTCACATTAAATCATCTTCTATTTGGCTGAGAATCACCAGGAGGGGTCTCTGGCCTCCTGAGCACGGCTTTTTTACCCCCAAAATCAGCAAATAATGGAAATGTCCTATGATCAGTATTTCAATTCTTAGAATTATAAAAATAATTTAAAAACAGGAACTTAAAGAGATAGTGTACATCCTTGTGAAGCTTTACCCCCACAATAGCCAAGAGGTGGAAGTATGAATGGATTGATGGATTAAAAAATGTGGTATATGGCTGCGCAGCTTGGCCTCATGGTGAGCGGTCCTATGGAGTTCCCGGGGAAAGGCAAAAGGCTCAGCCATCGCCTGGTCATGTCCTACATGGCTCCTAGGGCCTGCTCACCATGCAGGCAGCTGCACCTGCTGGACTCAGAGCAAGGATTGGGGGCCTCCACTCAGTCCCCAGGCTCCAGGCTCAGTGGGTGTGACCCTGAGCTCCAGCCACCACAGACAACCACCGCAAGACAGAGACTACAGTTCCATGGCTGCGCAGGCATGCGGCAGCTCTTCCGCCTCAGTTTAATCTTCAACACAATGTATTTTAGCACCAGGTCCTTTCAGGACCTTTCTCATTTGTACACTTCAATGATCATTCTATTTGCATCAAACTAGAGAGATTGATATAACATGCAGAGCCTCAGATGCAGCTGGGGAGCTGAAACTCGGCTCTCCCTTGGCTCAGCTGACCATTGTGCCCCAGGAGGACAGATGGGCTTTGGCAGTGGGCCCATCACCTCTGGGGGTCCCGGAAGCAGCCGGATGAGACTTGCCCACCACAGCAGCCTCCATTTTCACTGTCCGTGATGCTGCAGCACATCAGAGTCCACCCAGGAGGGACGCTGACCTCAAGACCAGATTGACAGAGCAAAATGAGTTCAAGCCCAGGTAGGCAGCTACCAGAGCGGGAATCACTGGGAATTCATCAGATGGAGCTGAGGTCGCCCCTTCCCTCTCCATTTTGTCTGAGCCCCGTGGACCCACCCAGGAGCTGCCCTGGGGCAACCAGCCATAGTATACACAGCCTCAAACGCAGCTGGGGAACTGGAACTCAGGTCTCCCCTAGCTCATCTGACCATGGGGCCCCCAGGAGGACAGATGGGTTTTGGGAGTGGGCCCATCACCTCTGGGGGTCCCGGAAGCAGCAGGATGAGACTTGCCCACCACACCAGCCACCATTTTTGCCTCCGGATGCTGCAGCACATCAGAGTTGGCCCGGGAGTGATGCTGACCTCAAGACCAGATTAACAGAGCAAAACGAGTTTGAGCCCAGGTGGGCAGCCCCCAGAGGTGGAAATCACCAGGAATTCATCAGATGGAGCTGGGGTCGGCCCTTCCCCTCTCCATTTTGTTTGAGCCCGGTAACCCCACCCAGGAGCTTCCCTGGGGTGACCAACCATAGCATGCAGAACCTCAGACGCAGCTGGGGGAGCTGGAACGCGGCTCTCCCCTGGCTCAGCTGACCATGGGGCCCCTAGGAGGACAGATGGGTTTTGGCAGTGGGCCATCACCCTTGGGGGTCCCGGAAGCAGCTGGATGAGACTCACCCACCACACCAGCCTCCATTTTCACTGTCCGGATGCTGCAGCACATTAGAGCCCACCTGGGAGGGACGCTAACCTCAAGACCAGATTAACAGAGCAAAACGGAGTTCGAGCCCAGGTAGGCAGCTCCCAGGAGCAGGAAACACCGGAAATTTGTCAGATGGAGCTGGGGTCGTCCCTTCCCCTCTCCATTTTGTCTGAACCAGGTGGCCCCACCCAGGAGCTGCCCTGGGGCAACCAGCCATAGCATGCAGAGCCTCAGATGCGCTGGGGATCTGGAACTCGGTTCTCCCTGGCTCAGCTGATCATGGGGCCCCCAGGAAGACAGATGGGCTTTGGGTGTTGGCCTATCTCGGGATTCCCGGAAGCAGCCGGATGAGACTCACCCACCACATTAGCCGCCATTTTCGCTGTCCGGATGCTGACCATGAGGCCCCTAAGTCGTGAGGGCCACTTCGCGCCCCGCGGGTCCATCAAACTAGTAGAAACAGTTATGTTCTTTAGTGTAATGCATGCTAAGATGTGTAGGAAAGGTAGGCGGGAGGGAGAAATAGAGAGGAGAGAAAAGATATACAGAACCCACCAAGTAGTTGGGGTGTGGGAGGGGGAGGGAGGTGGGGAGATTGGTGATGGGAGATGGGTTTGGGTGGAGGGATGGATGTTGGAACACTGTGGAACCAAAACTTGAGCATGAGCATATTGCAACTGTATGTCTAAAAGTGGTGTAATGAAATTTTTTAAAATGTGGTATATACAATGTTAAGCAGTTTAACATTGAGGTCCGAGACTCTCACACATGGGGCAGAGCTGTTCCTTGCTCTCCCTGTGCAAAGCCGTTCATGAGGCAGTCGGGAGGCATGGCGGGTTCAGCCCTGGCCCACCCCTCGGCGAGCCTCACAACAAGCCGACCACCGCTCCCTCACTCCCGGGCGCCGCCATTTTCCACTTCTGGACTTCCCTCGTCAGAACTCCACCCAGCAGACCAGCCCATCACAGCCGGCTCCGCGCGCGGCGCGTGGTTCATCAATATATGCTTTATTTGGAGGTGTTTAAAAGTGTTTGCCTCCGCTCGCAAGCCTGGCAAGCTTCTGTTGTATATGATATGCCAAATTCCAGTAACATTATATTAGGTCATTCCCATGACCTAATATAATGGTTTAACGCTCTTTATGTTCCTGTAGCAGCCGTGCCCCTGGCTCTACTGGCATGAGACAGGACATATGGAGATATTACTGGTGCCTGCTCTAGCAAATAGATGATCAATGGGAAGATCGTGATCGTGATCGTGATCGTGGTATATACATAGAAGATAGGATATTGCTATGAAATAGTATTGTCTTTAAAACAAAACCTTAACTACGTGAAGACTTTAAGGACATTTTGCTAATGAATTGAATTAGTCATAAAAGACGAGTGCACATTATTCCATTTGTAAAATGCTTCTACAACAGTCAAGTCTTAGAAAATAGAGCCTATGGTTGCCAGATTTTGGAAGCAAGGGAATAGAGGAATCGTTCTAGTGGAATGGGATTTCCATTCTGGAAGATAAAAAAAAAATAGATCGGTTGTACAAAAATGTGTATATAGTTAACACTACTGCACAAAATACTCTCAGTTGTTAATATGATAATTTTTATTTGTTTTCAAACTCAAAATAATTGCCATGTCCCAAAGCTCCTGAGAAAGCAACAAGTCTAAAGCTTCAGTGTTCAAAGCACAGAGGGCTTCCCACTTTTTGAGATTTACTTTGTAACTTGTACTGATGCTTGGCAACCTTTAGCACTATTAGATGAAATGTGATGTATGTTTTTATCACAACAGTGCTTGGAAAAGATGTGCTCACTGTCATGAGATTGGCATCAGCATCAGTTACCAGAACTTCTTGTATCTCTTCTCTTATCGCTGCTGTTTGAATCCTTGCCTATGCTGGGTTGGCATTTGAACAAGAACTTGGCCTTGGAGTTACACCAGGAGAGTTAGGCAGTTGTTCCACAGTTGTAGATAAAGAATCTGATAATATCTCTGTGGTTTCTTTATTTATGTTCCTCCTTGTCCCTCCCTCCCTCTATTCACAAAGGTTTCTTTGAGGAAGCCACTCAGATAGAGTAGGGAAGAGAATTGTTGATTGTCCTTTGATTGCAAATATAGACATGTTGATAGAGCATCCGACCCTGATTTTTCCCCAAGATGTGCTCGCATGAGGGACAGTTTTACATTTATGTTTATCAAGAATTTCAGATGGCAAGTGGCACCACAGTGACAAGTAATGAAAATGGAAGCTCACCATCTGGTTATTTATTATTGCAAATTGTGATGCAAAAATCATGGTATTCTTCATATCCTTCAGTGATCTTCTTATGAAAGCTTTTACTGAGTTAATATATATTCGATGATTCTTTGGCTGCTAGATTCATTAGTTAGCCCAGAACCACTTGTCAACCCCTTGTGCAAAGATGTGAGTCCCAGAGGAGAAAAACCATGCTGTTGGCTCACCTGTGCCAGGTTTTGTAAAACTGATGGAATTTTGCACTGTGTGGAATAAATGAATGAATGAGCAGGAAGGAAACAGGGCTGCTTTCTATTGGAAAAGAGAGAAAGTAGACTGAGCATTCCTGTGACTGGAGGAACTTAAAATGATGTTGGCATAATAACATAGTACTCACATGTCAAAGAAGTGTAGAGCAAGTTGAGTAGAGTGGAAGAATTTTGGTATGTGGTGTTCTGGGGAGGAAACCCAGTGAGAGACTTTTGAAGGGTACACTCTGAATGCCCTGTGCTCAGGGTCATTCCTTTCAATGCTTGGGGAACCATCAGGTGCCAGTAATCAAACAAGAGTCCTATACATACATACATAGTCATACATACATATGCATACATAGTCATCTACATAGTAAGCCAAGTGACTTACCCGAGTTATATTTGTCTGTCCCAATGGCATAAAGACTTAAAAAAATGGTTCTATTTTTCTGTTCTTCAGCATCCTGGTATGGAAATTAATCTATTTTGAAAACAGGGGAGGGAGGGGGAAATAAAGAAGAAAAAAAAGGGAGGAAATAAATAAATAAAATCTTAACTTCAGCATGATTTGCCAATTTTATACTAACCTGTTCCATTTTATATGCTATACTAAATATACTATCTTAATGTATTGTTTTTCAAAAATCACCATCTATGTTAACAATAGAGTTCATCATGTAAAGTAACCAAGATAGCCGTATTTTACCAGATCTGTCCACCTAAAAAGGAAAGTACAAAATAAACTCAATTCATAAAAGAATGTGGTAGTAGATCCAGCTGATTCCTGGGTAAATCGCAGGGAATATGAATGTACTTGAAGAATCAAAAATCTGGAACCAAACCTTTAATGCCACAAAAGCTGGAATTTGCATTTAGACTGCTGAACAGAAATGCAGCAAAACCTGGTCAATTCTTTTCTTCTCTATTTCTGAGCAAAGAGTAAACAATTTTCAGCTGAAATTTTTTCTCACTTAGCTTTGCCATCATCCTCTATCTGATATTTCCTCAATCCACTCACCCTCAGGAGAGAGATTCTTTGCTTTAAAACAAGGGACAGAATTGCACAGTAATTCAATAAAGTAATTTTAAAAATCTATATTAAATAAATAAATAAAATAAGGGACAGCCGGAGGAGTGAAGCCCAGGTAACTGCGGAAACCAGCCACTAACTCCCACTCCTGCCAGACACCTAGGGAGAGAAAACATTAGGAAATGACATTCATAGCCTCCTGATTCCTGGTAGACTAATTCCTCCTGAGAGAAAGCATGTCTCTGCCAGCCAATCTGACTAGGAAGGAAGGCCAGAAAAGCTGGATCGCACTCAGGCCTACACCCACAGTCGAAGGACACCACCATCCTGTGTTAACCCCCATCTCTTCTCAATATTCTATTCATCCACAATACCTGCTCCTTGGAGCTGTTTTCAGTGCCAGGAACTGAACTCACAGACTTACATAGGCAATGAGAGGGCTCCTCTCTCACTAAGTCACATCCATCCTTGAAGTGCTGAAAAATCCTACTTAGGTTAACACTAAGAAGGATAAATCTTAACTGCTTAGGTTAACACTAAGAAGGATAAATTGTAAAGCTACATTTTAAAATGTTCCTCCTACCACTCTACAGCTGTCTGAGTTCTCAAATCATGCCCCCTTTTTCTTAAGATAACTTTTAATAACAGATTGGCTATAGAATATATAAAAAAATAAGAATAAAGAGAAAATAAGAACTTTCTCTTTTGAAAATGTAACAAGTTTGTATTGAATCATGCATCCCCACCCTCATCCCCATTGAACAAATTGTTTACATTACCTCTCCCTGATTAAATATCCTTTTCTCTCAGGAGGGATCAGCACAAAGGTAGCACAGAGGGCACAATGCTTGCGTAGCACTTGGCTGGCCTTGGTTTGATCCACAGCACAACACGTGGTCCCCTGAGCACCACCACGAGTGATTCCTGAGCAAAGAGCCTGGAGTAAGTCCTGAGCACAGCCAGGTGTGACTCTGAAAAAAAAACAAAACAAAAGTGTATGTGTAGACACGGATAGATGATATAGAAATAGATAATACAGATATAGATCCTTCATCTTTCTTCATGTCTGCTTAGCACTTGTTATATAGATTTATGGTGTCCATGTGAACTTCTCTTGTTTTTCTAAGTATTCCAGTATGAAAAAATATGAAATACATATCCTTGTAGCTCTTTAATCTCTTATCTCCTGGGACAGCTTGGTAAGCCCACTCACTGGGTCATAGACTGCCTCCTTTTCAAGGAACAGTGGGTGATGCAAGGGATTTGCATTCTGGTTCCACTGTACACTTAGCTTCAAGAGGGACTGGTGGACAATGAAGCAAAATGTTTATTCAAGTGTTTTTTTTCCAGTAGTCAAGCATTTATGAGCTCTGGCAGAATAGTGTGATAGTGTAATAGCTCTGGCAGGAAGTGCCTGGAGCTAAGAATAAGTTCTAAACTGGCATACTAGGCGGGCTCAACCAGATCCCCAACAAGACCTCGCAGATCTTGGTTCTGCTCTCTGAGGTCCCTCCCACTTTGTAGCAGATTGAAATGACCCAACTACAGATTCACTTAACCTCTTCCTGGGCTTCAGAACAAGAATATTTTATCCAAAATTAGAAAAGAGAGGAGGTACCACCAAATGCATCAGTATGTGTGTAGGTACAGCTGAAGTTTATTCCACTTCTTTTGGTTTGTTTTCAAACAGCACTAATGGTTTTCCTCAGAGAAGCAGAGAACTGTCATAACACTTTCTGGCCACTTTAAAAAAAATTAACCCTTTACCAATAAATCAGAATTTATATGCATCTATCCATTCTTTTTCTTTGGAGAAAAGCAGTTAGTCAGGAAGTAACCCATCCCTGGATACCTTTGACATCACTTTCTTCCAATGAGTTATAGGTGTTATGAGCTTGTCAAACACTTGGAGAACGAGTGTTGGATAAGCTTCGTTCATTTGCCAATAGGAAACACTGGCCATCACCAAAAGGCTGTTGGTTTCTGGCTTCCAAGGTATCAACCAGTACAGTAAAATTTTGAGACACATCCACTAACTTGAATGTGGAAATACCTCCAATAGTGATTCCTTTTCCTAATAACAGTTCTTCATAAGTTTTAAAATTTTCATAAAGAAAGTTCTTATGATCAATCCCTAATACTGTGAAAACAAAACACAAGTTTGTATGAGATGGTGTTTTCAGCAAGCCTTTGAGAATCCCTTTATATGAGATAAAGACATAGCAGGCACAGGGGAGCCTCATATCCACCTTCTAACTCAAGGTTCTAAGATATAAAAGGTCTTCCTGACCACAATACCTACTAACTTGAAAAAGAAACAAACATTTCAATTCCCTTGCCTTCTCTCCTCTAAGTCAATAATCTCTCCAGTTGGACAGCAGTTTTCAGCCTATGAAAAAATTTTTTCTGTGTCATTCAGTTGCTTTCGAAAGCAGACATCCTCTGCCTGTTAGAGCTGTGTCTTGTCTTGTGTGACCGCCTTGACTGAACTGAGAATATTCATTCATATTCAACCATCAATATAAATGGCCATCCTCTTGTTTTTTTTTTAAACTTACTTAATTTGAAGAGCCTGTGGTGTGGAAAAAGAGAGACTAACTAAATGAATCAGAATCCTAATCAATAACATTGGTCTAAAACCATCAGGCAATTTAAATATGAGTTCCCTAAGGTTCAGACAGGTTTATAGCTAGGGGTAAAAACTATTCAAGGACAAAATTGAGTATAAAAATGTGTTATACAAACACATCTGTAGCACTTAATAAATATGTAATAGCATAAGAGGTGAGAAAAGTTCCAAAGATGGAAAAATAGAAAATTTGGACATCTTCTACCTAGTGATAAAAGGAATTTTCTCTAATGTGAAAGATTTATTGACCTTTTATATAGGTATCACACAGCCTTCATTATCAGTCCCAATGTATAAAATGGTATTTGAAAAGAGAAATAGTGGCATATTTCATAGTCCAAAGGACCATAAGATCTTAAAGTGAGCATCTCATTGCCAAGAGCACAAATGTGTGGAAAATTACAGATATAAATTCTGAAGTACATCAATGAGACCCTGACTAGTTGGAGTTCTCATTTTTCTCCTATGCACTAAATAAGAAAACATTGAGACATCCCAGCAATGCTTTAAAAGAAGCCTCACATTGATGGTTCTGCTCTGCTGGGTGTATTATTAGAGGATGTCATCAGGTACAGTCTGCCAACCTGTATCCTTGGAACGGATGGGTTTTGTTTATCAAGTTCAAATAGGTCCTCCTCCCCCCCAACCACCCCACATACAAGATTGGAGGCGGAGAAGAGGCATTAAAAGCTGTTAGGTGCTTTACTTCAAAGCACTAAAACATCATGGTATTGCAATTCTGTCCACAATCATTTGTTACAGGCTAGAGCAGTTTACAGGAGTAAGCACAGAGCCCTCAACCATGATCTATGGTGGAGGAATGGCTCAGAGAAGAATTCAGTCAAGCAGGTATGGTGGAGCAGTGCAATAGACATTAAGTAAATTGTGAGAACTGAATAAAATTTCTAGGAGGGGAAAACTTCATCTATGAGCCTTAGTCTACTGTGTCCTGGGCCAAAAATAAATGCCCACTCCTCATCCAGGAACTTATTTTGCAGTTGGCAATGACCATTTCCAGGACAAAGTACTTTGCTGATCAGGTGGTAATATGGTGGTCTTATTAAGGTGCAACTTCATCTTTCCTTCACGGAGTGCCTTTCCCTTCATGTGTGAGCCTTTTAAAAAAAGAAGGAAGTTCATCTTAAGTTTGAGAGTAAACAGGAAGAAAATATTCTAAATGTTTTCAGTTTAATTTTTAAAGTGAAAACATTTAGAATATATTTCTTTTAATTTTTAAAAGTTTAAATTAATTCAACTTTTTAAAAATATTCCCTAGAAATTCCTCACAACATCTTAAAATTTAAAAGAGCAATCAGTGACCGTTTCTATATTTGAGGCCTATCCTCATCTGAATGGAGACTCCGGGACAAAGAACTCGCCCTGACCCCAAAGTCTATGGAGTTAAAATCATGTTCACATAAAAATGGACATAGGAAAGAAATGTTAAAGGAAGAAGAGAAAAACTAGAGGAAAAACTTTCAATAGTTTTGTCACACACAGTAGTAAAAAAAATCACTGAGATCATGTACTTTATATATTATCCAAATTACCTCTAAGTAATATGTAATTTTAGCAATTGATGAAAAATATTTTAATGAACTAAAGAATAAAACTGGAAAAAATGATGAGTTAGTAACTAGCTGACACATTTCATCTTGATAATCATATGTAGATCTATGCATGTCTGAAAATATGAGTTATATATGCAAGGACTTTTAGAGAACTTCTGGGGGAGTTGATGTTTTCTAGACTCAGGCTTTCTTTCTAAAATACAACCCCTTAAAGTATAAAAGGCAGCAAAAACTCTCCAGTTAATATGCCCCACATATAGAAGACTTGTGAGTGAAAACATTATAACATCCACTTGGTCACCCTTTTCATTGAGAGCCCTCTTTCCAAAATGCCACTTGATCAAGACTTTCTCTTGAATTTACCTTTCTTCCATTTAACAATTTGGTGTAAGTCACTGCCCTTGGCATACTGGAACCAGAGAGATAAATAAACTAGCTATCTTCTAGAAGGCAAGACCCAAACCAGTCTATCTATATATAAATATCAGCCACTGTGTGCTCCAAAGAGATGCACAAAGAGCATCATTCCCTGTGAAGACTTAAAAAAAAAAAACATGGTGGTATTTGAGCAGAACTGTGAAAAACAGGCTGACTTTCCAGAGGCAAAAATGTAGTGGAACAGCCCAGTCAAACAAGAAATCAAAGAGAGTGAGGACTTTAGGGTTAGGACAAGTAAAGTTATTTGACAAGAATTTAAATACCTGAAGAATACGTCAGGGAGGCAAAGCCACAAATTTAGAGTTAGGACACGCTGTCGAGGTAAAATAAAGACAACAGGAAATCAAGGATGGCAAAAGGAGAGGCCAGAGATTGAGACAGTAATATTACGGCAGCCACCACTATTTTGCAGACCTGAGGTGACATTGGAAAGGAAGGCGAAGATGCAAACACCCAGTAATTACCTTTTGAAGGGTGGTCTGGGAAGGAGCACCCTGAGATGAAGCTTCTGAGTGACTGATTGGTTGTTGGGAAAAGCTGTTGGATAAGTTCAGCTGAGGGTAGAGTACAGGCCAAGGCCACATCCATCTTTATCAATGCCAAGATAGTAGAGCACCATGCATGATCTGACATAATTTCAGCTCCTCCAGGAGATACACCAATTCCTATTCTTCCCCACACAGTTGACCTGAGAAGGTATCTGGGAAAGAAGATTCTGCTCCCTTTCTCTACAGTCCCCTGCCCCTCGAGGTGTTGCAGGTGTGGCTGTGATGCCCAGGCAGCATCGGCAGGTGGCAGACAGGAGACAGGCTTGTCCACACCCAGGGCTCTGCCCCATGGGCCCTTGACCGTTGATGGTCTGACATAGAAAAACACTGGGCCCTCTGGGATGAACCCAGAGCCTAGGCAGATGCTGGCAAGCTACCCGTGGTGTATTTGATATGCCAAAAACAGTAACAATAATGGACCTCATTCCCAACAAATAGAGATGTTACGGGCGCCTGCTTGAGCAAATAGATGGACAATGGGAAGACAAGTGACAAGTGACTTCCCTACAGTCCCAATCTTAACAGTCTTAAAATACTGGTTATTTGTAGATAATCTAAATCAGCCTGTCCCTGTCACTCCCTTTCCTATTAAGATTCCACACATTGAACATATAACCCCCTCACTTGGTGGTATTTTGTAAGATGCACCTCTTCTCTGAAGAGTCAAGTTTGATCTATATATTATTCAAACATTGATCTACATTAATATATAGATCAATTTATAATTGATCTACATATAATATATGTAGATCAATATATAATCTCAATATATAATTGATCTATAACACTTGTTATATAAAGGTAGCTTAGCATTTTGCATGTATTAAATATTTTAACTTTTTATTTATATTAAGTATATGCAAAATGTTAATTTCCTTTTTAATGGCAGCTAATATATTTAATTTATAATATAAACAAACCACATAGTAAATAACTTCTAAACTAGTCCATATATGTTTGCATTTGGGAAGAACATTTTGTAAAATATGTTTTTTTTAAGTATTTTATTATACCACCGTGAGAAATACAAAAAAAAAGATATACAATTAAAAAGTTCGTGTTTGGGTTTTGGTCATACTGTGTTTCAGCACCCGTCCCTCCACCAGTGCCCAAATCCATACAAATAAAAAAGATATACAATTAAAAAGTTCATGTTTGGGTTTTGGTCATACAGTGTTTCAGCACCCGTCCCTCCACCAGTGCCCATCTCCCACCAACAACATCCCCGGTTCCCTCCCCCTTCCCCCAGCCCTGCTCCATGGCAGGTTCTTTATTTCTTTGCCTTTCTCTCTCTTTCTCTTTTCCTTCCCTTCCAGACTATGGATTACAGAACATACATTAAAAGGTTGTCATGTGAATCCTTTTGCCTCTATTTAATGCTCAGTTCTAGGTTGGCATTAGTACCCTCGACAATTATTAGCACCCTGTTCCATTTTCTGTCTTACCTAAACTCTGACTCCCACACGTTTGTGATAATTTCCACCTTTGACAAGACCTCCCGATATATGCTTCACTTGACCTTGGATATTGGTATCATAATATGTACATATATATTTATGCCATGCAAATAAATGCAGTCATTCTGTATCTGTCTCTCTCCTTCTGGCTAATTTCGCTCAACATAATCTTCTCCATGTCCATCCATTTATAGGCAAATTTTATAACTTCATTTTTCCTAACAGCTGCATAGTATTCCATTGTGTAGATGTACCAAAGCTTCTTTATCCAGTCATCGATTTTCGGGCACTCTGGTTGCTTCCAGATTCTGGCTATTGTGAATAATGCTGCTATGAACATAAAAGTAGGGATGGTGTTTCCGCTGCGTATTAATCTACTCTGGGAAGAACATTTTGTTAGCATAGTTACATACCAACTTAATATGGTTTAATTTTATTAATAAAAACAAATTTAAAGTCATAACTTTTTTAATTACAGCTGATGGTTAAGTTCTTGCTGCTCAGCAATAAGGAAAGACATAGCTTGTCATTCAGATGGGCTTTGGCTCATTTTCTTCTTAGAGCTATCATGAGTTACTGGGTAGGGTAAGTTGATGAAAAGTTATACCTGCAGTTTCCTGCGTGGCCCATTACTAGACTCTCTAATTCAGTCTATCAAAGCCCTGGTCGAATACTGAGCTGAAATGAAGCTGTTGGTTTATTCTATTCCATGGTCCTTGATTGACCCTATTCCATGGTCCCATTCTTTAACCAACACAACCCATGTTGAAGTCCAGTAGACTGCTTAACAATAGCCTCAGCTCTGATGACCATATCATCAAAACTAATAATGAAGACATTTGCACTTTGGTCCATTCAGCCCTAGAGAGTCTGAGATATCATCTCTTGGTGTTAACTTCCTAACTCCTTGATTTCTCAGCTGCAATTCTCCATTTAGGTTCTACAGCTATAGGGCTTCTAGGTGTATGATACCAGAGCCTGGCTCTCAACCTTGGCACTCACAGTAAGGACACAAAACTGCCAAGTATTCAATAGAATCAAGTTTATAAATTTGTGTATTAGAACTTAGCATGAAATTGGGACTCTTGGGAAGACCTAAGGAAAAGAGAGCAGGGAAGAGAGGCAATATCTCTCATTTGGACTTTTAGTGCCATGGGAAAATTCTGCAAAGTATAGTATATGAATATGCCTCCAAAAGCTGGCCACCAGTCAAAATCAAAGCAAGAAGGGAAAGATGGGGGGTGTGGCCTCTTTATTCACCAATAAGCAGTCCCAGAAGGGTGTTGTTATAGTTACCAAGTGCTTCTCAATGATGAAAAAGCCCAGAATGTTTCAGAGTTAAAGCAGAATGCATCAATCACAGAAAACCCATACTTTGATATGGCCCTGATTTCAACTGGAGAAGCTTTTAAAAGTAAAAGAAAATGCAGTAGCCAGTAGTGCATTGGTACAGAGTTTCCAGGAGAGAATTCAATTTTTTCTCTCACACTGTTTCGCTTAGTATGGTTAGCAGAAAGTGGAAAACAGCTTGAAAAGGAAGCCTCAGGCTCATCCACCACAGTTTTAAAGTAGAAACCCTGGACCAGGTTATCTTAAGGGAAATCCTTAGAAGGTCAAAGGATCTGGAAAAGTCGAATCATTTCTTATTCACCTAATGCGTATTAATTTTACAATTAAAGCAGACTTCCACTTATATCCAGGCTCTGTACTAAGGGAATTCGACATCACTTTAAATGAAATGAGCTCTGATTAAATTAATCTGTGCTCTTACATGAGGTAAATAATGTCTTATTCCACAAATGAACCAAAACAAAATTAGAAATGAAAAACTCATGAAAACATTATCATTACTCAAAGATTTTCCCCCCAAAACAATGCATTTCTTAGGAATTGTTCAAAGTCCTCATATGTCTCTTAGCATTTAAAGCTAGCAAAGTGCTAGGCTGGTAAGTGGCTCTGTCTTCAGGCTATAATTGACCACTCAAAATTTGAATGAATGGAGGGATGGATTGATTGAAGTGAGGATGGATAGAAGGATGGTTGCATGGATGGGTGGATGGATGGATGGATGGATGGATGGATGGATGGATGGATGGATGGATGGATGGATGGATGGATGGATGGATGGATGGATGGATGGATGGATGGATGGATGGATGGATGGATGGATGGATGGATGGATGGATGGATGGATGACGAACGAACGGACGGACGGACGGAGGGATGGATGGATGGATGGATCGACAGACAGACAGACGGATGGACAGACAGACCAAATAAATGAGACCTTAAGCCAAGGTCATTAGATAACTGTTTCTGCCTCTGTACATGTGACTCCCCAGTTTATGTTCTCATATCTCAGGCCTTGTAGTGTCGCTCCTTTCTACTGAAATCCCTTGAGTCCTAAGTTTCCATTCCAAGTTTGCCATTGTTGCTGTTTTTAACAAAAGACGACCAGAAAGTTCTCTGACTTCTTTGACTGGTCAAATTAACTCTGCCATTGGTTCTCTGACTCCACAACCCAGTGTGAGTGTCTGTGTGCCACCACTCCCCAACCTGAGGGATATGTTTGCTTCAAAGGGGCACTGGCATGGTCTTTCTGACTATCAGTACTTTCCGTCTAACAGTCACACCGAAGAAAGTCACACCAGTGAAAGAGTAAAATGATTCTCACTATTCAGTTTACTGCCACCAGTTTTCTGTGCTGCTGAGGCAAGGGGGAATAAACATCAACAAAAAACTATATTAAAATGCTGCATGAAGAGCGAGTGGTATATAAGTGTTAAGTAAAAGATGCATCTAGATGCTGGGAACATGTTAATGCCATTCCGGGTGGCTCATACACTTTGTCATTCTGTCTCCAGAATAGCATTCTGTTACCACCCTGTCTTCCTCGTGGCAATGATGGGAAAGAAAGAAGGTCTGCTTCTCCAACCCTAGACACACACACACACACACACACACACACACAGAGCTTCTACTTAGAGCAACAATATTTCCACTTAGAAATAATTGATGACAATCTTACAAAAAGAAGGAATGCCCTGAGAACTTTTGCTTTTAAAGGGGGAATATTAACAGTGCTGTAAAAATGTCAGGGTGAGGGGAAACCACATGATTTTAATGAATATTTCTCATAAAATAATGGAATAAAGATGCCCTCCTCATAATAGAAGTACAAATTATGACATAAATTATTCTCTTCCTTCCATTTACCTTTAATCTAGCTACTCTGGGAAGATGAAAGAGTGAAGAGAATGAGCTTGAACTTGAAAGAGATATGATTTATACCTGAGTAATTGATGTAATCCATTCATTGCCATTATTTGCATAGCTTTAGGTTATGCTTTGGCAAAAATCAAACTTAGTATAAAGTTTATATAGTTACATAAAAGTATATCAGCTATTATTTTATTCTATTTTGTGACTGAAACTTTTCTATCCCCTGGGTCCAGGGAGTAGCTACACTCCTAAAAATTGATCCAAAATGTATGTTCCCAGGTAACTTCCTCCTCATCCATAAAACTCGAGAGTGCAGAGTCCCCACTTGGCTGATTGCCATCTCAGTTTCCAGCAACCATGCACAGAAACAGAGCATCCACCCAGATGGATCACCGGGGTAGCAATGCTTCTCATATAAATTTTAATAATTAAAATGTAGTCCCAATAACTTCTCTCTTATTATTCTTTAAAGTTATTATCAGATGAACATTTAAGAAAAATGTTCCACTCTATATTTTCCTGGTCTTTAATTATTTGCTCTAAGACAACTTTGTGAAGAAGGCAAGGAAGTTTGATATGACCCCTGATAGGTTAAGCAGTCCAAAGGCACACAACTAGTATCCAATAAACACCACATTCACATCTTCCTCACTTTAAAGATTATTCTTCCTGTTGTGTTGGGCCCTGCTGGCCTGATTGTGCAAAAAAGACTGACCTAAACTTGTTTAAAGAGATGTGAGATGTGTCTCCATAAGGTGTGCATGTCTAATGAAGTTCCAGTTCTAGGGGATAAGGCTTTCATGGCAGCCCTCAGTTGGAACAACTCCAGGTGTTCCACATTCTGCCTCAATCTGAATAACGCTGACTCACTCGGCGTAACTCTAGGAGATCCCATCTAGTGGGGGCCTTCAGAGAGCTTCCAGAAGAGTAGCCCTTCCACTTTCTTGACAACCAATGGTAACAGCAGCATTTATTTCATTTGCATTTACCTCTAGTTGACAAGGAGCCAGGCCTCCTAATGGGGAACATGGGTCACCAGAATCACTAAGACTTCATGACAACTCTCTAAGCAGTGCTATAGTTATTTTCATTGTAATTTTAAGAAAAATCCTGAAAGACTGTCCCAAGGCTTCATGCAGTACACGGCCATGGGTTCAAGCCCTGATACTTTTGGTTGTGTGAGGTGATTGGGAGGAGAGGAAGGGGCCAGGGAGTGGGAGTGAGCAGAAATAATGACTTCTCACAAAAGGAGCTTGGCAGCAGAGAGCAGAGGGCTTGTGGTCACTTGCCATGGTGCAATGTGAAAGCCTAAGTTAGGCCCCCTTCAGTTCAGTTTGTATTTGCTGAAGACAGAAGAACTGGTTTCTGAGCTGTGTATTTGTCATCTAAACATCTAAACGCAACCCCCTTATTGCTTCACTAAGTAGATGCCTCAGAGTTAGACCTTTGGTCTTTAGGGCAATCTCAGAGTCCTCGCTTTCCACCTCATTCAAAGTGGTTCTTTTTCAATCCCAGTTTCTCTCCTCTCCCACCTACTAGTGTTTACTCATGTGCCTTTTGCTAGAACATAAACATGCAGACAGGGATGGCAATCGGTCTTGTTTACTGTTGCAACTTCAGTCCCCAACATGGTGCCTGGTGCATGATTAGTGCTGAACAAATAGCAGCTAAACAAAGTGTGACCAGATAAGTCAGAGATGTCTCAGTGCCCTGTCTTAAAAGTGCAACCACAGCCAGCTCCAGTTCTTGAGCATGGTGTGCCCGGGTGTGTTTGGAACAAATGTGTGCTTAGCAGAACTTGAGTCAGTGTGTCTCTCTGTGATATCACTTGAAGAGATAACTCTTTAGGGCCACTCCCACATCTATGTTTGGGGTTTTCTTCCAGTGGTTGGGGGTGTGGGGTATGTGATTGAATCTGGGCCTCCAGCACGCAAAGCTTGCTCTCAGCCCTTTGAGCTAGGTCCCTAAACTCCAGTTACAGGATTTTTTAAATGTGAGATAGCTGTTGTTAGAACAATCTAAAGTCACTTTTTTTCTTGAGTGAACACATTCTGAGACTGTCAGCGGTTCAGAAATTGCAATTCAGTACCTGAGTCCTCCTCTTTTTTTTTTCCTAGGGGAAAAATAAAAATGATGATACACTCTTTCTTAGAAGCTGAATTTACAGAAAAAGCAGATCCATTCCCTAAACTTCGGATGAGAAATATGCATTGTTTGGTCTCTCACAATCCAATCAATCCATTAAATAAGCATGTATTCAGTGCCTAGAGGTGTATTGGGTGGCTATTAAAGATGAATACTTGCAGATTCCTGCCTTCAGTGGGTTTCTGTGACTTTGGCTTATCTATGACAAATTACTTCCCAGCCTGGGAGAAAAACCTGGAGCCCTCCTCTTTAATCAATGTTATCTAGGCTCTGGGATCAATGGGTACAAGAAAGTCTTACTCTTTTTCATCTGGAAAATTAAACCTATTTTCCAAATGGTCTTAGCCACTGATCCTCATCAATGAGAATCTTTTTTTTGCCTTTACTTGGGGCTGGTTGTTTTCCGTCTTGTAGGCCTCTGGAGCAGAAAGAAAAATCGTTTTCAAAGCTTCCTTTTCTGTTGATTATGCCTGGCACATTGGTACTAAACAGGCCAATAAATCATAATAAATGGAAATAGTCACCCATGGCACAATCTGATGGGGTCGTTTAAACTTTCACTTTGTGTTGACATAGGATATGCCAGAATTCAAAAGTGGTTGGAACAAATGAACTTAAGAAAGAGCTTGAAAACCAGGCAGCAGTGGGGCGGGGAGTGGTGTGGAGGAAAAGAGCGCCTTCCAGGACAATTGACTTTATTTAGGTACACCTTCCAGTCTCTAGACCCCAGCAAATAGGGAGGATGGTGCTAATTCATGGGCTTTACCCTGGGTTGTGGGTGGAAGTCTGTCTGGGAGGGGGAGAGCCAGCACAGGTGAAGAAAAAACTGGAGAAAGGGGGTAGGGGGAGATCGCATAGCCTCTGCCTTTTTAACACTGCAGGCTTTTGTTTGGTTTTGTTTTGGGCTTTTGGGATCACACCCGGCATTGCTCAGGGGTTAATCCTGGCTCTGCCATCAGGAATTACTCCTGCCTGTGCTTGGGGATCGTATGGGATGCTGAGGGTGGAATCCAGTCTGCCAAATGCAAGGCAAATACCCTACCTGTTGTGCAATCTCTCCCGCTCCAACTCCACAGACTTGAGAGATGAATCCCATAGCCACCTGCTAATGCCATTCTACAGGTTGTGAAAGTAATCCTTTTATTAATATCTGGAGAGAGACATTTAAAGAGCAGCTTCCAAAACACATGCACCAGTCCTAATGGAGACGAACAGGGAAAACATTATTCAAAATAATAATTCATGCACCTGGACTCTCTTCACTACAGCCATCCCCAGTATCCACTGGTGCTCTTGGGGTACCATTCCTGAGACTTGTAGGTGGGAGCTATTTTTTGTAAATATATTTTGTATATATTTTCTTTGTTGCTGCTTTTTGTTTGTGGGTCAGACCTGGCGATGCTCAGGGGTTATTTCTGACTCTGTACTCAGGAATTGTTCCGGGATGTGCTCAGGAAACCATATGGGATGCCAGAGATGGAATCCGGGTTAGCCAAATACAAGGCAAACTGCCCTACCTGCTGTACTATCACTCCGGCCCCATTTTTCACATATATTTTCTGAAGGAAAGTGCCAGGAGGGTAATTAACAGCTTATGGGTCACTTTGCAAACAAGGAAGGAGTTGGAACCTTACTCTAGAACTTTCCCAAGCTCTCCCCAGTCCCATGAGCAAGAGTGGGTCTCGCCCCTTCGTGGATCCAAGCCCAATTGGATCCACTGTGCTACATTTTTTTTGTTTTTATTTTATTATAACACAGTGAGATATAAAATTACAAAGCTGTTCATGATTGCGTTTAAGTGATATAGTGTTCCAGCACCCATCTCTCCACCAGTGCACATTTTCCACCACCAATGTTCCCAGGAGGGGGTGCCCTAATATGTCACCCTCTCCCTCAACATCTTGGGGTTGCAAGGTCAGCTCCATGTGGGTTCAGATGGCTGGAACCTGGCCTGGTAATGAGTGTACTGTGGAGCATTGGGCACAGCCCTGAAGAATCTCTTCCACACAGATCAGTTATCTTTGACTCACGATATGATTCAATATGCAAAGATATGGAGGCTTTAGAACGAGACTGGAAATAAGTTAATAATATAATCGTATTGATTTAAGGGGTGAAATCTCTTGGGGGGATTGATGTAGGCAGGCAGATGGGGTGGGGTGGGATGCATGGCAGTGAATTGTCGCCATTAGGCTATTACTTTTTGGAACCAGGAATGAAGACTTGATAGGACTCATTAACCAGCAATAAATGCTGAGGAAGCTGGATCCTCCTTCTTCCGACCAGCCCTTAGCCCCCATCAACTTTTGATAGCCCAGCAGACGATTCCAGAACATTCCAACCCAAAGTGATAAAAGCCCCCTTTGGAAATCAGTCAGGGTTCCCTCTCTGCCTCTGGAGCAGCTCACGTTCTCCCTTGAGCACATTACTCTCTTTCCCTCCTCCTTCCCTGTCCTAAAACCACCATAATAAAATCTGTTTTACTTCACTGCTCGTCAACTCCTGAAAATTCTTTTTCTGCTAGGAAGACAAGAACCCTGAGGAAACCCTGGGTAAGGCCTAGGACTGACTTTCCTTTCCTGCAAAGAGCAATTCCTCACTCCAGCCTGAGCCTGTGGCTCCCCGAGAAATCTTGGGTGGTGGGGCTCAGCTCCCATGCCTAGAGATCAGGCAGACATCAGGTGTGGCTTGACGGCCACCTCATAGGACTGGTGGGGCTCAGGCCCATGCTGTGCAGGGCCTCATTGAAGACTTTATCATTCCTAAGCCTGCCCAGCCGGTCGGTGTGTGGCAGAGGCAGCTGGGGTTCTAGCAGCCATCTCTCTCCCCTTCCTGCCTCATATAAGCCACCCATGGGGCCCACCTACATCATTATTACTTTTTTTGTTCACCAGAGACATTTCAGAATTCTTTAGGGTTGCTTATTATTCCCACATTCTGTGTTTGTTATGCTTAACTCAGGAAGGATTTATCATTAGCATTGAAATAAATGACTATAGTGACCAAAGAAGTATGTACATTACTATAAAGCAATATTTTATTATTTTGTTGTTTAGGGTCCCTATGGTGCTCAGGGGGCTATTTCTGGTTTTGTGTTCAGGGATCACTCCTGGTGAAGTTCAGGAGACCATATGCAGTGTCAGGGACAACCTGGGGCCTGTGGTACATAAGTCAAGTGCGTTCCCCACTCTACTGTCTCTCAGCCCCCTTGGCTACACCTTGAATTTTGACTGTGATGGAGATTTGGGAGTCTTTGGAAGGCTATGGGTGAATCACGTGGGCTTAACTCCATGAGGCTGTTATAACAAAGCTTTCCAAATATCTGGGCTGGGGATATAACTGGTCCCTTTTTTTTTCAGTTTCTGTCATCCTCCTGATCAAGTCCAAGCAACATTCTATAAGTCTATGCTTTCTTTAAAAAAAATTCTCTCATACTAAGGATTGCTTTGGTGTAAGGGCAGCAAAAGGATTAAATTCAGGGCCTCATGCTTCCTAAACCCATGAGCTTGTCCCCCATCCTCCTGGCCCTTCTTCTCAAAGTGCAATCAAGATTACTTCAGAGCCAATGGCCAGCACTGGGGTTTGAGCATAAGGCCAATGTCTTCCCAGACTAGTGCATCTTGAGTCACTCACTGTCTTCCCAGCCTGCTACAGGCCTTCTCCGGGCTATGTTGCACCAGCATGCTTGACTGGAGGTACTGACATATTAGCCATTTCCTCCAGTGAAAATTCAAGTACCTGATAATCTTTTACCCCCTGCGATAGTCCAACTTGTATCTCTTGCTTCAATTGTATTTCTGAAGAAGTGACAACAGTACAGACAGAGTGTTATCTTTTGCTAAACCTGAAATTTAATCTACTTAGCATCTGCCATCGTATTTGACCCCTAATAGCCTTGGAGGTTGATATACATCTGTTGGTTGCAAAAAATATCTGAGATGTTGCAGAAATGAAAGTTCATAGGCAGCCTTGGTCAGAACTCAGCGAAAAGTCTCCTTTTAAACTATCCTTTTAAAAATGGAGCCGGAGCGATAGCCCAGCAGGTAGGGCATTTGCCTTATACGCAGTCAGCCTCTGCTGGCCTGGGTTCAATCCCCAGCATACCATATGGTCCCCTGAGCACCACCCGCCAGGAGTAATTCCTGAGTGCAGAGCCAGGAGTAACCCCTGAGCGTCGCCAGGTGTGACCCAAAAAACAAAAAAATAAAATAAATAAAATAAAATTGATGCCATCTTACTATTCATTGTCACCAGCCCCCCATATCGAACTGTCTGTCCTCAGTTGGTGACCAACATTGTCAAGCCTTGGCTTCTGTCACTACCTCACCACCCAGACAGGCCCAGTTCCACCCACACTCCTCACACAGCCCACTCACCTGGGAAGAACCATCAGCAAGGAGCTGAGCCTCAGTGGGTCTCAAACAGTCTCATCATTTGTTCTTCATGACCCCTGTGGGAGATTGCATGCCTCAGAGAGGAAGGGTGGTTTTGCTCACATAGTTGGAGGCCTGCTGTGGAAAATGGAGATATGATCACCAGAACAAACCAAGGAAGCTGAAAACGCAGGCGGCCTGATGTTCTTGGTGCTGAGAGAGATTTATGACGTGGCCAGGCCAACCTGTGTAGGGCCCTGGCTGCCCATGGCTCCTATTGATTGTGCATGGCTTGGCTTTCTGACAGGGATGCCTGGTGGTGGACTCTGGTTCCATCAAGGTGAAACTTCATCATGCAGGTGGAGTTCTTAGAGAATCTGGAACTTTCCATCTTCCTCTGGGGCTGGAGTACTCTTCCAGCATCTTCTCCAGGATGCTTGAGAAAAAGGCGCAAAAACCTCACTTCTCATTTGTCTCTCTTGCTCCTCATGGAAACAAAGTCTGCACAGAGTAGGAGGGAAGAATCCCTTAACAAGCGACTCTTTCTCTATGTACCTGTTTCTTCATCATCTGTGTAGTGAGAAATAACAGTATCTGTTTCATAGGTTTGCTGGGAGCTTTTTGTTTGTTCATTTTGGGGCTGAAGGTCCACACTGGCAGTGCTCAGGGCTTAAACCTCACTGGTAGTGGAGGAAGAGGGTCAACCCTGGCTGTGCTCATGGGACCAGTGGGGTTCAGGGATCAGAGCCAGGCTTCCTGCATGCAAAGCATACGATCCCTTTGAATTATCTCTCCAGGATGTTATGAACTTTGATGACAAAATCAAACACTCTATGTGTTCTTACAACACTAAGTAAAGTGTTCAGAGAATGTTAACTGATTTTTCACCACCATTACTATTTACGCCTGCTTACTATGTGCCCCCAAAATTGTATTCATTGTTTCTTGGGATTTTACAATAATTTGGGTGATTTCAGTTCTCATGTTTGTAGCAGACATTTTATCACTGAGGCTCAAAGAAGTTGTGTGATTTGCCCAAGGTCACACTGCTGGTCAGTTGCAAAACTACGGTCTACATCTACATGATCTCAACTCCAAACTAAATCTCTTCCCCATCTCTGGAGTTTTCATGTTGAAGCCCTCCAAAGGTTCTTCCCCATCCACAGGATGGACTCATGGTCTTCGTCATGGCTGCCAAGGAGGGAATTATCATAGCACATCTGCTTAAATCCTGTGCCCTGACGGTCTGTTCAAAGTCTCCTCAAACACTGAACCTACAGTGCAGAGTTTGAATGATTGAATGAGAGTGTGATGAGAGGCAAGAATTCAGAACTATATGCCTAATTCTGGGAAATAACAAATAGCTTAGTTTGGATCAAGTGATAGATTGGCTTTCTGATTTCATGGTAGACCAGATCTGTACATGACTCAAAGAGCAAGAGAAGTATCCACTTAGAGAAAGATTAATTATCAAGAAATCGGGACAGATATTGCTGCTAAAGATATTCATACTAAATTATGAACAATTTAGTCTTCACTTTAGACCAGAGGATTACAAATTTATTTGACCTATCACCTTCATTTCAGAAACAAAAGAAATTACTCGGCACTCCCCTCCATGCCTGAGGTCCACCTTCCTGAGTGACACAACATGTCAGCAGTGACTCACATGTGAATGTGGTTTAATTAACACAAGTCAAAGTACCAGCATCATGTTAAGCAAACACATATATAGTGTTCCCTCATGTGCACCCAAGGCTAGCACCCCCTCTAGATTATCCTGGCACCCCTAGGGGTAGTTTGCCCACTTTGAGTGATACTACTAAAGCAAGTTCAGGGAGGGAGGGTTCTCTGAACCCCTAAATCAGATTAGCTTCTCTTTAAATGTTTAGTAGCACCCTTTATTTTTTCTCTTAACTTTTCTTTTGATGACATAGCAAGGCTTAAATCACTTGTTCTGTGTCTACTTCAGATAACAAGCTCCAAAGGGCAAGGACATCATTCTGTTCGTGCTGAATTCCCAGCACTTAGCCCAGTGCCTGGCACAGAGTAGCTATTCAATAAATCTTAATTAACTGCAAGATTAATAGTCTTTCTCCACCCCATGAATGATCTTGCTTCTGCTTGCCAATACCAATTAACAAAAAAGAAATTTTATTTGTTGATAACAGAATTTAAAATGTGATTGTCTGAAGCAGAACACCTTTAATAAGTTTTAGTGTGGGTGTAATTTGTTTGTCAATATCAGTGAATTGGCTTGCCAGTTAGCTAAGAGGGAGGGATGACTGCTGTCACTGCCCTGCCTAGAGATATCACTGGCTCTCCATTGTTTTGAGGGTAACACTCTTTCTCCCTGATGAGCATCATGGCATCTCCTCCAGCCCACTCCCCAGGCTTCATTACCCCTTGCTATTTCCATAATAACCTTTGCAGCACTTGCTGACACCACTTTCTGGGATATTCTTCCATGTGTTCTGCATCTGGTGAACTCTTATCTTCCCTTTGTACTCCAACTGTCCCAAATATCAAACAATGTTCTCTCCTTGCCCCCACCCTGCCTCTGGCACAGGCAAATGCACACACACTCTCACATCTACTCTGCTTCCCCCCCATACCCAAGCCCCCAGGGACCCCCCACCAGCCCGGGACTTGCCTAAAAGTCTAGAATATGAATTGAGTCAGTAACATCTTAGCAGCTCCTTTGATGAATAAATGTGACCTCCAGTGCCTGACCCTAGCCTTCCCAGTGGTCGGGGTTTTCTAACTGATGCTTTCTAATGGATTTTTTTAACTTTAAATTCTCCCTTCCCTCAAGCTCAATCTCATATCCTCCAGCGCATCCAATCTGCTCTGCTGTGAATGCATACTGATCCCAGGCTCTAAGGCTTTGCCTCCCTCACCACCTCCTCATCCAGCCTGGGTCCCGCACTAGTCTCCCTGCCTCCTGACTGCTTTCCAGATCCCTCACTTTTGAGTTAGCTCCCCGGGTGGCACTCGAGAAAAATCACTCAGCAAGCGAGTGGGAGGGCAATGAGACAATGAGAGGGTGGGTTCAGCCACAGCATCGCTTCACATACCCAATTTCTATCCCAGTGGCTCTGCTATTTGGGGTTCCCAGCACCTGGCAGGCACAGGGCACACAATTTTGTATATGGGAGTACAACAACCAAGTGTGTGTGACTACGAATTACTGCAGACGACAACACAGGGGGAAACTAATTAATCAGTATTTATTCAAATCAGCATTATGATAATTAAATTATATTCATTAAATACTCTTCCTGGAACTCATTCAGCAGCTTCTCTCTCACTCAGAATAAAATCCAGACCCCTGTTCCCCTCTTATTCCTTCCCAATCCTGTCTACTATTCTGCACCCTGCCCAGCCCCTCTGTTCCTGTTCCATTCCTGCCCAGAGGAGCCACCCAGAAGCTCCTCTTCTCCAACCGCCCCTCCAATGGCACCTTTCCTGAACCCCCCTCCCTAGCCCCACACTCCTCTTGCCTTACCTGACATTTGTTTGTTGGTCTGATCTATATCAGACTTTCTCTTCCTTCTTTGTAGCCTTATTTGCTATACCTGGATGGGAAAGTATGTGGTGTCAGAAGCATTGCTTTTCTCACAGGTATATTTTCAGTGCGTGGAACTTTATATCACAAATGAGGGGTCCTCAGAGTATACTTACTGTGGAGGGGGAAGGAAAGGGCCTTTTATTTGCCGGAGAGAACAGAGGGACAGGTCTAGGTACTGCCTGGCCACCTCCTAAGCTCCTTGGTCATCAGTGTCCAGCAGCTACTACTGTTCAGAAAAGCAGCAATTGTATAGTATCAAGGCAAGAATAGTTGTGTCAGTCTCTAAAGAAGCCAATTAAAGGGCCAGAGAGCATGCAAGGGGCCAGAGTTTGTGTTTTACATACTTGGTGCCTGGATTCTTTCCCCAGCACCACATGGTCCTCTGATATTACCAGTAGTAGCCCCTGAACATTACAAAGAGTTAACTAGGTATGGTCCAACATTCAGTACAAACAGCAAAAAGAAAAACAAGTTAAAACACCAACCTTCAAGTACTCTGGAGCCCCTCCCAGAGACTTTCAAGCAACCAGGCTGGGAGTTCAGTTCCACAACCTGAGATTATGGAATGGTTTAGGCCCTGTGGTACTGGGGATTTTCATGCAATCCTGGCGGTGCCCCAAAGTGGTCCCAATGATTGAACCAGATTCAGCTCAGAGCAAGGTTTATTTTTTCACCCCTCACCCTGTACTTGCTCTCTGGCCACTGGTTGGATTTTTGGTTTGGTTTGATTTGATTTGGTTCTTAAAGTTGTCTTCCTGTTGTTCATCGATTTGCTCGAGTGGGCACCAGTAACTTCTCCATTTATTGGGAATGAGGTCCATTATTGTTACTATTCTTGGCATATCTAATACACCACAGATAGCTTGCCAGGCTCTGCTGTGGCTCTGGATTCATCCCAGGGGGTCCAGTCTTTTTCTATGTCAGACCATCAACCATCCAGGGCCCACAGGGCAGGTTCAGTCATGCTAATATTGTGTTTAGTATATAAACTTACTGGTGAAGATAATCACCAAAGTGTCAGGAGTCCTCCCACCACTGACCTTGTGTCTCTTTCTCATCCAACTCTTTCTCCCTACCTCCTACCCCCTTATACCACAGCCTGGTAACCTAAGTTCTGGTCATCTGAGTTCAGGGGTTGTGTATCAATGGACACTGAGTATTGTTGGGTTTGTGGGAGGTTAGTATTTCGTTCTCTGGAACATATTGATGAGAGCATATTCACACATCATTTGTGGGGCCTCGGCTTAGAAATTCAACTCAGATCCAAGACTCACTCATGGATAAGTTATAGAGGTGGTAAGGGGGCAGGATGGGGTTTGAGTGGACTCTAAGTGATTCCTCTGTGGGGCTGACCTCTCCTCCTCTAGCTTTGGCAAGAAGCAGCAATTATTAGTGATGGCCATGTTTCTCTCATATAATTGGTAGCTTATGATTGATGATTATAATACCTTATTTCTGCTGGTTGCCACTTCAGACAACAATAAAGGGGCCTTCTAAAAATTAAAGGAAGACCACTTTCATTTAAAATCTGCTAACTCTGGGAGCTCAGAATTCATGGCCAGTTCCATGGGATAAAGGCATATGGTCCAATGTGGGACACTAGGTGGTGAAGCATTCTTTAAGAAAGTGTATACAATTTTTAAACCCTTCCTTGTAGTTATTGGTGCTGAAGAGAGAGAACTGGGATTAGGTGTTTGTGTTGTACCCCTCTGTCCCTGATTCAAATCTCTGGCAAAACTGTGGTCCTGGGGCCGGAGCAATAGCGCAGCAGCCTTGCATGAAGCCGACCCGTATTCAATTCCCCAGCATCCTGTATGGTCCCCTGAGCACTGCCAGGAGTAAATCCTGAGTGCAGAGCCAGGAGTAACCCCTGAGCATTGCCAGGTGTGACCCAAAAAAAAATATATTAAAATAAAAAAAAAATAAAACTATGGTCCTTTAAGCTCTGCCAGCAGTCACTCTTTTATTTATTTATTTATGTATGTATATATTTATCTATTTATTTATTTATTTTGCTTTTTGGGTCACACCCGCAATGCTTAGGGGTTACTCTTGGTTCTGTACTCAGCAATTACTCCTGGTGGTGCTCGGGGACCATATGGGATGCCAGTATCTAACCCAGGTCAGCTCGCTGTGTTATTGCTTTAGCCTCACCAGGAGTCACTCTTGAGCTGAGAGACAGGAATAGTCCCCTGAGCACCATTGTGGATAGGGCCCAAAATAACAAAACAAGTTTATCTGCAGCACTCACTTATTCATATTTTATTTTAATTGGGGTATAGTTTGCATACAAAATTGTGGCATAATTTGCATAAAAGTTCACCCTTTTTAGTAATGTGCAGGTTTTTTAAGTAGGAACTTGGGGGTCCAGGGGCTACAGCCAGCAGTGAGAGGAGAGTATAGGGAATCTGTTGTGGATGAACTCAAAGTCTCCCACATAGTAAGTATGTGCTCTTCCACTTGAGCTCTCTCCCCAGTCCTTCACTGTATAGTTTCACCAGCTTTGAAGATACATACAATGATACAGGATGTATAACCATCTACCGTAATCAAGACACAGTAAAATTTCGCAGTCCATGCAAATGTTCTCATTCTCTATTGTGGCCAAGCTTCTTGCCAACCGTAGTCCTTGGAAACCACTGTTAAAGAATGGGATCAATCCCACAGTACAGACCTATGGATTTTGTCATCTTTTACATAGCTCATTACTCTGAGACTCTAAACTACACTTTGTTAGGTTTAGTTCATCCTGTCTATAGCTGATGCTGATCCATTGTCTCATCATGTTTTCCTGTTTAACAGTTGGGAGCAAACTAGGCTGTTTCTGGTTTGTGTGGTTAAGAATAAAAACTACTATAAAATTCACATACACTTTTCTGTGTGAACATGACTTTTATTTCACTTAGATAAAAGCCTCAGAGTGGGATTACCAAGTTGTATGGTAGCTAAATGTCTGACTTTCTAAGGAACTGCCTGTGAGACTATTTTCTTTTTTTTTTTTGCTTTTTTTTATATTACTTACATGCTTTTGCATTATATTTTTTTCAATTATTTTTTTTCATTATAACACCGTGAGATTTACCATTACAAAGTTGTTCTTCACTGTCTGTATCACTGTCTTCCCATTGTTCATCGATTTGCTCGAGTGGGCACTAGTAACATCTCCATTAGTCCTGTCACGAGCAAGTGCAAACCAAGGGCATCTACTTGCTACAGGGACAGGAGGAGCCCAAAACCTTTTCTTCAGGTTATGGAACTGAGGTCCATAATAGTTACCAGTCTTTGGCATAAAAAAGTAAATAAAACACGGTAGCTTGCCAGGCTTTACCGTGTAGGTGGTATAGTCACAGTAGAAGGCTCTCAACCCGAGCATTTACTGATGAAACTTAAAGGGGGCGATCAGGTTTTCTCTTGGATGGAGCTCTGAGGAACTATGGAGTCTGGATGTTGACAATGACTAACTGCATGATGTGTGGTTTGCTCTGGCTTCTTGCTAGGCTTACTGGTATCAGTTAAAACATGTGTATACCTGTTTAATATGTATAAATGTGAAAGAAATTGGGAAGAACCTTATGCAAAATTCAGTATCCTATAAAAATATCGCGCTTCCACATTGCGCCACGCGCCAAGGGACATGTGGGTCTGGCATGGGTGGGTCTCTCTCTTCCGGGGCAACGAGCATGAAGTCCGAGGAAAGGGCAGGGCCCAAAACTCCACTCCGAGTCTGGCCAGCATGGTCTCTCCCCGCTCATGAGAGCAAACCCTTGGAGCAATGTTGAACTTGGCCAGGGATGGCCGAGCTCCTTACTGGGAGGTCAGCTCCATGGGTTGTTTCCACACGGGGCTGGCCAGCAGCACAGCTGTGGGTCTGAAGTGGATGGGTCTTATGAACACTTATGAACACTTATGAACACTTAAGTTGTTCATAAGATGTTAGTATTTGGGTTTCGGTCATACAGTGTTCCAGCACCCATCCCTCCACCAGTGCCTATTTCCCACCACCAACATCCCCAATTCCCTCCCCCTCCCTAGCCTGCCTCCATGGCAGGTGCTTTATTTCTTTCCCTTTCTCTCTTTCTCTTTTCCTTCCCTTCCACATTGTGGATTGCAATACATACATTAAAAGATTATGTCAGACTATTTTCTAATCAAACATTTTGCTTTGTATTCTTAACAAAAACATGGACAGTTTCAGTTGCTCCATGCCCTTGCCTGTTTTCAAGTCATTTTCAGATTCCCCCTTTAACTATTCCAGTAGTAACAGAATAGTATCTAGTTTTTTAATTTGAGTTTTGCTACTAATTGTGCTTAGAATTTTTTTCTGTTACTGTTTGGTTAGTTTAGAGCCCATATCCTGCCATGCTGGAGAGTGGCACTGTGGGCTTGCTCTTGGCTTGGTGCTCAGGGGAACTTGCTATTCACAGGGTCTATCCTTAGCTCAAGGCCTTTGAGCCACTTCCCTGGACTGATGTTCAGCATCTCTGATATGGGCTCATGTGCCATCTGAGACCAAGTGATCATCCAAGTTGGGTCACTCATGTACAAAGCTTGTGCCGTGCGTGCTGTACTATCTCTCCAACCCCAAGTTAATGATATCTTTTTAGTCCCTGAGGCACACAGTGAGGGATTTTCTGGTATCTTCATATCTTAATAATTTTTATTGAGTTAGTGCACCAAAAGGATATATAAAATATGTCTAAATATCTTTTTTTTTTCCTTTTTGGTATGTGGACAACACCTAGTGGTGCTTGGGCTATTCCCAGTTCTGTGCTCAAGCCACAAAGCATACACTCAGCCCTTTGCACCATCTCTCCAGCCCAAAATATTATTTTTTTTTTCTTGTGTCCTGATGTCGAAGAGGTTAAACAGCACTGGAATAGAGCTTAGATTTGGTTTAGGGTTTGGAGCTCCATAGTCCGTCATCTTGATTCTCATCTATCGACTGGCAAATAACTTACTTTATATAAACATCTGTCAATGGGAATGATGACAACATTTTAAAATAATTTTTTTTTGCATATTAAAAGGCAGTGTTTGAGATATAGACAGCAGGGTTTCTGGTTCATCTAAAAACTCTGTATATGTAGTATACTACTCAGTATATGTAGTTAAAACACCACCAAGCTTTTTCTACCATGGTGGTGTTTTATCAGCACAATCGACCATATCCACACAGTAACCAAGCTCATTGAGGTTTGTAGGGAGTACAAGATGCCGCTCTGTCTCACGTTCAATGATTTACAGAAAGCCTTTGATTCTGTGGAGACTGAAGCGGTCATCGAAGCCCTAGCCAAACAGGGTGTTAAAACCCAATACATCAAGATCCTTCGTGAGCTGTATTACGAATTCACCACCAGGATCTCACCATTCTACAAAGAAGTGATCATTGATGTCAAAAAGGGGGTTCGACAGGGTGATACCATCTCACCAAAACTCTTCAGTGCCACCCTCGAGAACATCATGAGACAATTAGAATGGGAAGGAATGGGAGTGAAGATAGATGGTCGGCAACTACACCACCTCCGCTTCGCTGATGACATTGTTCTAATAACACCAAACATTAGCCAAGCGGCACAAATGCTGGCTGACTTTAACCGAGAATATGGAAAGGTAGGTCTACAGCTGAATCTGAAGAAAACTATGTTTATGGAAAATGAACTCGTTCCAGAGGCCCCATTCACTCTCAATGGAACAAACATCTCTGAATGCAGCAGTTATGTGTACCTAGGTCGAGAAGTCAACATGATGAACGACCTAAAACCTGAGCTGTGCAGGAGGAAGAGAGCAGCATGGAATGCCTTCAAAGGCATCGAAGAAATAGCTAAAAAGGACCAAGAACCTCCGGCTCCGGGCACATCTCTTCGACTCCACCATTCTCCCTGCATTAACATACGGCTCAGAGACCTGGGCCCTATGAAAGCAGGATAAGAATGCTATTCGGGTCTCCCAGAGAGGAATCAAAAGAGCTATGCTTGGAATATCACGCCTCACTCAAGTGAGAGAAGGAATCCAGAGTTCTGATCTCCATCGCTATTCCAGAATCAGGGATGCTGTCTCGTTTGCCAAGGCATCGAAAATCAGATGGGCTGGACATGTAATGCGATTTGGAGACAACCGCTGGACTAGAGCCATTACCGACTGGATCCCACGGGATGTCAAAAGATCATGTGGCCGCCCACCTACCAGATGGTCTGACTTCCTTGTAAAGACCCTGAAGGAACAGTTTGAGGCTCTTGATATTCCTGAATCAACCAGATGCCATTGGGCTACATTGGCACGTGATAGGGTCCAATGGAAATGTTACTGGCGCCCACTAGAGCAAATCAATGAATAACGGGATTCAAGATTCAAGTGGTGGTGTTTTATGACTGCACCTTTCATTACACCTTGAAAATGAGGAAACATCAATAAGCAAATATGGACACAGGTTTTTAAGTTATTATTTTTTAACATCTAGTTTACATCACATGATAATAAAGGTGAAGACCATTAACAATACCTTCAGACTGGAAGCAATGCTCCAGAAAGAGCAAAGGTAGAATAAAATAATTAATTTGTTCTGAAATTTTTTCAGTGCTCATCTTTCCTTATTTATTTTTTGTTACAAAAAGTAAGCACCATAGTGATGCTTGGACAGATCTAAATGAACCATGACAGTTTGAACACATCTTTAAATTATTTTCCTTCTGAACAACAAATAGCTTCACATTACTATGCTTTGCTCTACTCTAATCATTTTGGGGTATTTTCCTATAATATTCTAAATTAGGATAAAATAGATTTCAGAAAACTGTATTTGTGTTCTCCATCCCAGGCAACTGTATGTCGGTTGCAAAAGGGAAGGTTTTTATAAGAAAAAGAAACACCAAACCCATGGATCTCTTTGCACAGTCATTTCATTCATATAAGCAATAGAAATATTTGTCTGAAACTTACTCCATGTTTCTACTGTCAGAATTTTCTTTTCAAATCAATCCAGGCTCCAGGTATGCCATTGTGAGGAATAGTTCTATAGTACATAATGTCCAGAAATCAAGTTTTGTTAGATTTATTCTCTGATTCTAATTCATGTTTCCATGTTTATGCAATCAGTGCTTGAGCTGTGGAAACTGTCTGTTTTGCCACATTCAGACACCACAGCATTTCCAAGTCCCTGTGTGGAATAATGATGGGTCCATCTCTGACAATCACTCAGTTGGAAGTTTCTGTCCTATGACCCCAAAAGAGATGAGTCTCATTTTCAGTCTAAATAGTAGATATTGAAGAAGTCTAGTGTTTCCGTAAAGCTTGAGGTTCATCACCCAACTCAAAAGACCCATTAACAGCTGTGTAGCATTGAGCAAGTTCCTTAACCTCTTTGTGCCTCCACTTGCTTAGCAGTGAAGTGTGCACGATTGAATGCATTCATGTGAGTGAAGACATCTCAGGGGCTTAGAGCGGTGCCTAGTAACCAGTCGATGTTAACCGCTGTCCTTGTTAGTCAGACCCTAGTCATAATACCATCATGAACTTCTGATCTCCCTCGTCCACTGAGACTTGGGCACCAGCCCTGTGCTGAGCGGGAGATCAGTGCCAGATCTGTCACTCAATGTTTGGGGGACAGATCATCCCAAAGCAGGAAGCCCAAAGGCTCCTTGGCAGGGTATGGGAACAGAAATAGACCCTCTTTCCTGGGGGCAGTCCTGGCTTCTTCCTAAGAGATCCCCCGTGCTCTTCAACATAGGAAATAGGAAATGGTTCCTTGGTTTTATTAGAAGCTTCCTCTTCTATACAAATCTGTGCTGGAGATAAGAGTCACCTGAGAAAAATCAATGATACAGATAGTTATTTATTTCAATAAGCCTTTTACTCCTAGCAAGTCACCTCTCTGGTTACTGTCACTTCAGTTATATTCCATAAAATAATCAAGCTCTTGAAACAGTAGATGAGGTTATTTTTATATCACCCATGAACTAAAGGACTGCATTTTATTTTTCAATAGTTCTAGGCTCCTACAGAATCTTTTAAGAGACAATAAATCTTTTTAATTTTGTTTTTGTTTGGTTTTGTAGCATGCTCAGGGACTACTCTTGGCTCAGTGCTCACTCGCAACAGTGCTTGTAGAGCTATGAGGTGCTGTGGAGCAAACACCAGTCTTCTGTATGTAAAACATGCCCTCCAGACTGTTAAGTTATCTCCCAGGCCTTAGATAATACATCTTTAGATGCAAAGACAATGCGCTGTGTGTAACCTGCATGTGTGTGTGTGTGTGTGTGTGTGTGAGAGAGAGAGAGAGAGAGAGAGAGTATTAATAATATCCAATAATGTTCTATCAGTCTGCTTTCTAGGAGAGATCCATACTCAATAGATCTGACCAAAGGAAGGAGAAACACTATCTTGGCTTAAAAACCTTGATCTCAGCAATTAGAGACTTTCTTCTGCCCCAGTGGGATGTACGATCAGGGCCTATTTTCCTCTGACTTCATCTGAACATTCCCGGCACACTGATTAATGATTCCCTGGTGATGAGGCTCTTTTAAGCAAAAGGCATTACACCGTTGTGACTGATTAGATTCACAGGTGGAAGAAATCTATTAAACCTGGGGAGAACCTGACTCTGTTTTCTTGATCCAAAGATTTTCTCTGCCCCTTTGCATTCCAGGAAGCGCTGATGAAAGTTGGGGCCTCTTCCCAATATACTTTCTGTCACAGAAATGCTCCTTCTGTCTTCTTTTCACTAAACTTCCTCTCCCACCTCAAATACTCATTTTCATTTCACCAGCATCTTCCCACTCAAAATCTAATTACAGGGAGTAGCAAAATCAGCAGGTAAGGTACTTGCCTTGCACACAACATACCTGGGTTCAATCCTTGGCACCTAATATGGTCCCCTGAGTACCACTGGGACTAATCTTGAGCAGCACAGGGCCAGGAGTAAGCCATGAGCACCACCAGCTATGGTCTAGAAATGAACAATAATATTGGATTATAGATATGAACCTGATTTTGATTTTTTCTTGTATCCTCTTATTTATCTTTATTCAAATATAGTTATATATGTTCCATTGTGTTGGACTATAATTGACATATAGCACTGTGTAAGTTAATATTGACAGCATAATATCTGGGCATACATATATTGCAAAATGGTTGTAGCAGTAAGTGTAAGAATATCCACAAGCAGATTATTCTTTAAATAAAGATCTTTTCACTCAAGTACTTCCTCAAGTAGGCATTTATTTTCAAGTCTTCCACTTCTATTTAGTCACTTACTCAATAATTATTTTTTTTTTAAGTATTTTATTATACCACCGTGAGATATACAAATAAAAAGATATACAATTAAAAAGTTCATGTTTGGGTTTTGGTCATACAGTGTTTCAGCACCCGTCCCTCCACCAGTGCCCATCTCCCACCACCAACATCCCCGGTTCCCTCCCCCTTCCCCAGCCCTGCTCCATGGCAGGTTCTTTATTTCTTTCCCTTTCTCTCTCTTTCTCTTTTCCTTCCCTTCCAGACTATGGATTACAGAACATACATTAAAAGGTTGTCATGTGTATCCTTTTGCCTCTATTTAATGCTCAGTTCTAGGTTGGCATTAGTACCCTCGACTATTATTAGCACCCTGTTCCATTTTCTGTCTTACCTAGGCTCTGACTCCCACACTTTTGTGATAATTTCCACCTTTGACAAGACCTCCTGATATATGTTTCACTTGACCTTGGATATTGGTATCATAATATGTACATATATATTTATGCCATGCAAATAAATGCAGTCATTCTGTATCTGTCTCTCTCCTTCTGGCTAATTTCGCTCAACATAATCTTCTCCATGTCCATCCATTTATAGGCAAATTTTATAACTTCATTTTTCCTAACAGCTGCATAGTATTCCATTGTGTAGATGTACCAAAGCTTCTTTATCCAGTCATCGATTCTAGGGCACTCTGGTTGCTTCCAGATTCTGGCTATTGTGAATAATGCTGCTATGAACATAAAAGTAGGGATGGTGTTTCCGCATGCGTATTTTTGGTTTCCCAGAGTAGATTCCCAGGAGTGGTATGGCTGGGTCAAATGGGAGTTCAATTTCTAGTCTTTGGAGGAAAGTCCATATTGTTTTCCAGAAAGGCTGTACCAGCCGGCATTCCCACCAACAATGGATGAGTGTCCCCTTTTCCCCACATCCACGCCAGCACTTGTTGTTCTTGCTCTTTTGAATATGTGCCAGTCTCTGTGGTGTAAAGTGGTATCTCATTGTTGTTTTGATTTGCATCTCTCTGATGATTAGTGATGATGAGCATTTTTTCATATGTTTTTTGGCCATTCGAATTTCTTCCTTGCTGAAGTTTCTGTTCATTTCTTCTCCCCCATTTTTTGATGGGGTTGTTTGTTTTCTTCTTGTAAAGTTCTACCAGTGCCTGATATATCCTGGATATTAACCCCTTATCAGATGGGTATTGGGTGAATATTCTTTCCCATTCTGTGGACTGTCTTTGTATCTTAGTCACTGTTTCTTTTGAGGTGCAGAAGCTTTTTAGTTTCATGTAGTCCCATATGTTTATGTTTTCTTCTAGTTGCTTTGTTAGTGATGTTTCACCTTTGAAGATGCCTTTTAGCTTCAATGTCGTGGAGGGTTTTTCCTATATTTTCTTCAATGTACTTTATGGATTCAAGTCTGATATTGAGATCTTTAGTCCATTTTGATCTGATTTTTGTGCATGGTGTTAGACACAGGTCCAAATTCATTTTTTTACATGTTGCTGCCCAGTTTTCCCAACACCACTTGTTGAAGAGGCTTTCCTTACTCCATTTTAGACTCATTGTACCTTTATCAAAGATTAAATGATCATGTGTTTGAGGTTGGGTGTCAGGATACTCAATTCTATTCCATAGGTCCACAGGTCTGTTTTTATTCCAATACCATGCTGTTTTAATGACTACTGCCTTGTAGTACAGTTTGAAGTTGGGAAAGGTGATGCCTCCCATCTTCTTTTTCCCGAGGATTGCTTTAGCTATTCTTGGGGGGTTTATTGTTCCATACAAATTTCAGGAGCGTTTGGTCAATTTCTTTGAAGAATGTCATCGGTATCCTTATAGGGACTGCATTGAATCTGTACAGAGCTCTAGGGAGTATTACCATTTTGACAATGTTGATTCTCCCCATCCATGAACAGGGAATGTGTTTCCATTTCCTTGTGTCCTCTTTTATCTCTTGGAGCAGTGTCTTGTAGTTTTCTTTGTACAGGTCCTTTACATACTTGGGTAAGTTGATTCCTAGGTATTTGATTTTCTGTGGCACAATTGTGAATGGAATAGTTTCCTTAATATCCCTTTCTTCTCTTTCGTTATTTGTATATAGGAAAGCCACTGACTTTTGGGTGTTGATTTTGTATCCTGCCACTCTACTATATGCGCCTATTGTTTCTAGGAGTTTTTTGGTAGAGAGTTTAGGGTTCTCTAGGTATAATATCATGTCATCTGCAAATAGTGATAGCTTGACTTCTTCCTTGCCTATCTGGATGCCCTTGATGTCCTTTTCTTCTCTGATTGCTATGGCAAGTACTTCCAGTACTATATTGAATAAAAGAGGTGAGAGGGGGCAACCTTGTCTTGTCCCTGATCTCAGGGGGAAGGCTTTCAACTTTTCCCCCATTTAGAATGATGCTTGCTGTGGGCTTTTGGTAGATGGCTGTAACTATCTTGAGGAAAGTCCCTTCAATTCCCATTTTCTGGAGCCGTTTTAATCATGAACGGGTGCTGGATCTTGTCAAATGCTTTTTCTGCGCCTATTGAAAGGATCATATGGTTTTTATTTTTTTCTTTTATTGATATGATGTATTATGTTGATTGACTTGCGAATGTTGAACCATCCTTGCATTCCCGGGATGAATCCAACTTGGTCATGATGTATAATCTTCTTGATGAGTCTTTGGATTCTGTTTGCTAGTATTTTGTTGAAGATCTTAGCATCCGTGTTCATCAGGGATATTGGTCTGTAGTTTTCTTTCTTTGTGTTGTCTCTCCCTGCTTTGGGTATCAGGGTGATATGTGCCTCGTAGAAGCTGTTTGGTAGTGTTTCTGTTTCTTCTATTTCCTGGAAGAGCTTGAAAAGGACTGGCAGTAGGTCCTCCTTAAAGGTTTGGTAGAGTTCACTAGGGAATCCGTCTGGACCTGGGCTTTTGTGTTTGGGCAGACTTTTTAATTACTGTTTCTATTTCCTCGATAGTGATGGGTTTATTCAGGTATTGGAGGTCTTCTTGTTTCAGCCGTGGGAGGTTATAGGACTTCAGGAATTGATCCATTTCTTCTAGATTCTCATGTTTCACGGCATACAGGCTCTCAAAGTAATCTCTGATGATCTTTTGGATTTCTGTGGTTTCTGTTGTGATGTCACCCTTTTTATTTCTGATTCTGTTTATTTGGGTTCTCTCTTTCCCTGTCCTTACAAGTCTTGCCAATGGTTTGTCAATCTTGTTTATTTTTTCAAAAAACCAGCTCTTGGTTTCATTAATCTTTTGGATTGTTTTTTTTGGTTTCCAACTCATTGATTTCCTCTCTAAGTTTTATTATTTCCTTTTTTCTGCCTGGGTTGGGCTCCTTTTGTTGGTCTTTTTCTAATGTCTTCAGCTGTGTAGTCAGGTTATTTATGTGGGCCCTTTCTTGTTTCCTGATGAATGCTTGCAGAGCTATAAACTTCCCTCTTAACACGGCTTTTGCCGTGTCCCACAAGTTCTTATAATTGGTATCTTCATTTTCATTTATTTCCAGAAATCTTTGGATTTCCTGTTTGATTTCTTCTATGACCCATTTGTTGTTCAGCAGTGAGCTGTTCAGTTTCCAGGTGTTTGGTTTGACTCCCTGTTTCTGTGTACGGTTAACTTCCATTTTCAGTGCATCATGGTCTGAAAAGATAGCTGACACAATTTCTATCTTTTTTAATTTTATTGAGGTATGCTTTGTGGCTCAGCATGTGGTCTATCTTGGAGAATGTTCCATGTGCACTAGAGAAAAATGTGTATTCAGCTTTTTTGGCATGAAAAGCCCTGTATATATCCACTAGCTCTCTTTCTTCCATTTCTTCCTTCAGGTCCAATATTTCCTTGGTGAGTTTCAGTCTTGTTGATCTATCCATCGTTGATAGAGCAGTGTTGAAGTCTCCAACTATTATTGTGCTACTGTTAATGTCTTCTTTGAGGTCTCTTAGCAGTTGTTTTATGTATTTTGCTGACCCCTCATTGGGTGCATATATGTTTAGTAGTGTAATTTCTTCCTGGTGTACATACCCCTTAATTAATAAGAAGTGGCCTTCGTTGTCCCTTCTAACCTTTTTAAGCCTGAAGTCTATATTATCTGATACTAATATGGCCACACCAGCCTTTTTGGAGGAGTTGTTTGCATGGAGAATGGTCTTCCAACCTTTGACTCTGAGTCTGTGTTTGTTCTGCTTATTCAGATGCGTTTCTTGTAGACAGCAGAATGTTGGGTTCAATTTTTTAATCCATTTTGTCACTCTGTGTCTCTTAATTGGTGCATTTAGACCATTGACATTGAGAGAGATTATTGTTATTGGATTTTGTGCCATCTTTCTTTTTGTGTTTGTTGTGCTTATGGGTTTGGTCGCATTAGAGTAGACCCTTCAGTCCTTCTTTTAAAGTTGGTTTTGAGTCCATGAAGTTCCTGAGTTGTTGCTTATCCATGAAGTTGTGTATCTTTCCTTCATATCTGAATGTGAGCCTGGCCGGATAAAGAATTCTCGGTGAAGCCTGCAGTTCATTGAGCCTTTTCGCAATATCCCACCATTGTTTTCGGCTCGGAGTGTTTCATCAGAGAAGTCTGCTGTAAATCTTAGAGATGTTCCTTTGTATGTGATTTCCTTCTTTGATCTTGCTGCTTTCAGTATTCTATCCCTATCTATAGTTTTTGTCATTTTTATTAAGATGTGTCTTGGAGTATTCTTGTTGGGGTTTCTTTTAGCTGGTATTCTACGGGCCTCTTGGATCTTGAGGCAAGCATTCTTTAGTTCCGGGAACTTCTCAGCAATGATGGCTTTGACAGTTTCTTCTTCATCAGGGTTTTCTTCTTGCCCTTCTGGGACCCCAATGATCCGTATGTTGTTTCTTCTGGCTTCATCCCGATTATCTCTTGTTGTCTGTTCGGTAATTGTGAGCCTTTTTTTCTATCTTCTGGTGTTGTGTACAGAATCTTTGGAACTCGTCTTCGAGATCACTAATTCTTTCTTCAGTAGCTATTATTCTGCTATGATGGCCTTCCACTGTGTTTTTTATTTCATTTACCTCATTTTTAATACCTGTCATTTCCCTTTGCATTTTCCTCACTTCTGCTATCATGTCCTCTTGTATTTTATTGATTTTGCATTCCATTGCTTCTTTGAATTCCTTTTGAATCCTTAACAGTTCTTTCCGAAATTCTTTTCAGATAGGTTATGCAACTCATTGGTATTGCTTGACTCATCTGGACCAGTGACTTCACTCACAGAGCTTGATGGAATTTTGCGCTGCTTTACCATTATGACTATTGTAGGTTGCAACTGTGAGTTCTTGGGTGACTAGATAGTACAGTTAGTAGGTGACTGGTCTGTTTGCAGAGTTTGGGTGGGTGGCAAGGATGTAGGAACCAAGGTTCACTGGTACCTCATGCAAGGTAGGTAGTGAGAGGGTCGCGCGGACGCTAGCTGCGTCCCCGCGGTTTTGAGTTTTGGGATGTTCCCAGAAGCTCAGGGCGCACGGGGTTCGGTCCGGGCTGGAACCAAGGCACTTTGCCTTGGTTCCCGTTGATGGAGTTTCCGCTCTTCCCTGGGGCAGCTTGGGGTCCGCGGAGACGCAAGAATTACGCACACACCTGTGGGGGAGTGGAGGCGGTCCCCGGGAACTCAGGGCGCACGGGTCGGTCCGGGCTGCGGGGGAGTGGAGGCGGTCCCCGGGAACTCAGGGCGCACGGGTCGACCGGGCTGGAACCAAGGCACTTTGCCTTGGTTCCCGTTGATGGAGTTTCCGCTCTTCCCTGGGGCAGCTTGGGGTCCGCCGGAGACGCAAGAATTACGCACACACCTGTGGGGGAGTGGAGGCGGTCCCCGGGAACTCAGGGCGCACGGGTCGGTCCGGGCTGCGGGGAGTGGGAGGCGGTCCCCGGGAACTCAGGCGCACCTACTCAATAATTATTGAGTACTTATCATTGTCAAACACTATGCTAGGTATTAAGGGTTAAACAAGACTAATGTAGCTCTTGTCCTCATGAAGATCACAATCTTCCAGAGACTAGTATTCACTAAATAAGAAAGCAAGACATAAGTATGAATTATAAATATTACCAGTAAGTTAAAATATGGTGCTGTTGAAGGAAGTAGCAAGCCTCCTATCTACTGGGACTGTCTGGGGCAACATTTAAGAGTTAAAGAACCCACCATGTGAGCAGTTGTGGGAATAGCCTTCTGGACTGGAGTTATGATGTTGTGTCAGAATATAGAATATTCTTGGTGCATCTGAGGAACAGAACAGAAATAGTGTCCACAGAGAAAAAGGAATACGTAGCTGGGTAACCTGGCAGGGACCAAATCCTAAGACTTGAATCAATAAAATAATTTTAAATATGAGTCCATTTGCAATGAGAATTCACCAAAAGTTCTAAGGGAGGGAAGGGTGGATCAATTCTCTTGAGACTGCTGCAGGTAGCCATGGAGAATCAGTGGAGGTGAGCGTGAGCAGCAGTAAAAAGATGCTGCAGCAGCTTATGTGAGAAATGATAGTACGGCAGATCCTCCTTGGGTATGATAACCAGATGGGGTCATTCTGGTTACCTAGGTGACCAGTTGCTCTGGTCACCAAGGATAATTAGGGAGGATGAGTGGTGAATGGTTCATCATGTACATTGAAATTTTTTTTTGAAATTTTTCATTAAAAGTATCCTGAGAGAGAGAGAGAGAGAGAGAGAGAGAGAGAGACAAGAGAGGGAAAGTGCCTGCCATAGAGGCAGGCCGGGGGAGGGAATCAGGGGACATTGGTGGTGAGAAATGGGCGCTGGTGGAGGGATGGGTACTGGACCCACGGTATGGCTGAAACCCAAACATGAACATCTTTGTAGTTGTATATCTCAACGGTGGAATAATAAAAAATTTCAAATAAAAATAAAAAAAGAAAGGGATAAAAAGCAACTACTGTTGATACAATTCTAGGATTAAAATTGATTATATAACAGTTTTAATGTTAATATCAATAGGTCTTGTCACTTGTCTTCCCATTATTCATCGATTTGCTTGAGTGGGCACCAGTAACATCTCCATTCCTTGGGAATGAGGTCCATTATAATTACTGTTTTTTGGCATATTGAATATACACCATGGGTAGCTGGGCCAGACTATCATGGCTCTGGGTTCATCCTAGGGGCCCAGTCTTTTCTATGTCAGACCATCAACCATCCAGGGCCCACAGGGCAGAGCCCTGATGTAGACAAGCCTGTCTCCTGTCTGCCACCTGCTAACGCAGCCGGCACTGCAGCACACCTGCAACACCTGGAGAGTTGTTGGAGAGGAAGGAATCAATAGATCTAGATCAATAGATCTAAAATAAATTCATGTGAATTTTTCTACAAAAAAAGGTATCTTCCAAGGATTTAGGGCTTGCTTTAAGCCCACCATGATAAGACCACACAATAAGCTTCTTTTCAGGGTTACTGGGAAGTCCAATGGGTTGCATCTTTCAGGAACTTCCCTATCCCCAAGTTAGGGTAGTGAAAGGGAGAATGAACCTAAATTGACAGAACTTATGCATATCTTAATAAAAGGTTAAGAGAACTTGCTGAGATTTATATTTGTGAGTGAAGAGAAAAAGTTTCAGGATGATGCAGAGTGATGATTGTATTCTTCACCAAGATGGGAAAAACAAGGAACTAGTACAGAAGACAAGCGATTTCCATTTGGGACTGTTAAAGTCACCAACGAACATATACAAGTAGAAATTTTTAAGTAGGTAGGTGATTATGTCAGGACACATTTGGTAGTACAGAGTTCCTAGAAGCCTTTGGAAAGAAGTATTGTTGTATATAAGTCATTTAAATATTAAGAATACAGAGGAGAGAAAGAAAAATGGCCTCAGATAAATGCCAACATTTTGATGACAAGTCAAAGGAATATTTATTTAGACACTGTGATTTACCAAGTTGTTCGCACAATAGAGTTGTTTCAGGCATACAATGTCTCAACACCTATCCCATCACTAATGTTCTTTCCCTCCATCAATATTCCCATGTTCCCTCCCATCCCCAGCCAAACCCCTTGGCAGGCATATAACAAATTTATTTCATATTACTTGGTCTAATAAAATATAAAGGAATGGCAAATGAAATTATCAGAAGATAAATCCATATAAGTCAACTTGTGATGGTTAATTACTATATGTTTTTAACTTTTCTTAATCATATCACCATTAGTAAGTGCCATGATCAGTGTCCCAAAACGGGATGCTTCTCCTGTACTTTAAAAGTAGCTCTTTTAACACTTGTTGCAAAACTACTAATTCCAAGGTTACAAATTCCCTAAGTTGTTGCCTATCATTGAAGCTCTGCAAAGTTCCATCAAATCTGAATGATAACCTAGCTGGATAGAGTATTTTGGTGAGGTGTTCACTTCATTGAGTTTTTGTACTATATCTCTCCACATCCTTTGGGTCAAAGAGTCTCATTTGATAGATCTTCTGTACCTCTTATAAGCTTTCCTTTGTCTATAAGTTCCTTCATTTTAATCTTGTTGCATTGAATAGCCTCTCTCTAACTTTGAATTTTTTCAGTTTAAATGTAATGTGTCTTGAAGTTTTCCCAATTGGGTCTGTTTTCACTGGGACCTTTCAGGCCTCCTGGATCTCGATGCCCATAATCCTCAACTCTGGGAAGTTCTTATGGATGATTTCTTTATTTTTTAATACTTTATTATACCATGGTGAGATATACAATTACAAAGATGTTTGTTTTTGGTTTCGGTAATAGTGTTCCAGCACCCATCCCTCCACCAGTGCCCATTTTCCACCACCAATGTCCCCACTCCTCTCCCCTCTCCTACCTGCCTCTATGGCAGGTTCTTTCCCTTTTATCTCTTTCTCTTTCTCTCTCTCTTTCTCTCTTCCTTCTCTTACATATTGTGGGTTGTAATACATACACTTAGAGGTTATCATGTGTATCTTTTTGCCTGTATTTAATGCTCAGTTCTACGTCAGTATTAGCACTTTCAACAATTATTCGCACACTGTTCTCTTCTCTATCTAATCTAAACGCTGATTCCTACACGTTTGTCGTAATTTCATCTTTCACAAGACCTCCAGATCCATGTTTATCCTGACCTTGGATATTTGTATCATAATATATATATATATTTATATATAGACTATATATAGTCAAAATATAAATATATATATTCGACTATATATATGTATATAGTCAAAAAATCTTCATTTTTCCTAATAGCTGCATAGTAGCATAGTATTCCATTGTGTAGATGTACCAAAGTTTCTTTATCCAGTCATCAGTTCTCAGGCACACTGGTTGTTTCCAGATTCTGGCTATTGTGAATAGTGTTGTTATGAAAATAAAAGTGCATAAGGTGTTTCCGCTGTGTGCTTTTGACTTCCCAGGGTATATTCCTAGGAGTGGTATGGCTGGGTCAAATGGGAGCTCAATTTATAGTCTTTGGATGAATGTCCATATTGTTTTCCCAAAAAAAGGCTATACCAGTCAACATTCCAACCAACAATGGATGAGAGTCCCCTTTTCCCCCACATCCACACCAGCACTTGTTGTTCTTGCTCTTTTAGATATGCGCCTGTCTCTGTGGTGTGAGATGATATCTCATTGTTGTTTTGATTTGAATCTCTCTGATGATTAATGATGATGAACATTTTTTCATATGTCTTTTGGCCATTCGAATTTCTTCCTTGTCAAAGTTTTTTGTTCATTTCTTCTCCCCCATTTTTGATGGGGTTGGCTGTTTCTTTGTAAAGTTCTACCAGTGCCTGATATATCCCTTATCAGATGGGTATTGGGTGAATATTCTTTCCCATTCTGCAGACTGTCTTTGTATCTTGGTCACTGTTTCTTTTGAGGATTTCTTTAATTATTGTTTGTGTATCACATTTCCCTTCCTGTTCTTCAGAGACTCCAAAGGTTTTTGTATTGTTCTTCTTGTTCCAGAGTACTGGTCCCATAGTTCTCTCTGGTCTACTGTTTATTTCTTCTCAGACTATTTTCCATCTCCCTGCTGTTTCATAATAGTTTCCTGATTCTCATCTTGGAGTTCCTCAATCTTTGGCTCGGCTTATTATTCTGCTGTCCAGAGTTTCTATTGACATTTTTATATATCACCTACCATGTTCTCCACTCTCTTTGCTTTCTGGCTGTAATTTTTTTCATTTCAATTCTCACACTTTATTGTGCTTTGCTGATGTCACTGGCCCTACGGAGGTAACTCTTCCCTACTGGCCTGAAGGATCCCAGTGTAAATAGAACCAATTGAAAAAAAATTCCAGACACATTATACCTCAAGATGACACAACCAAAAGTAGAGACAAAATACAGCAAAATCAAAATGATTCCTGTACTTGTGCTGTTTCTTTGAACTTTTGAGATCTCCACCATAGTGTCACTTAAGACACTGGCTGAGGATTTCTGGTGCTGTTTATATCTTCAGTGATACAGTTTTTTGCTCAGTAAGATTGGTTTGTTTCAACGCATTTCCCCCATTGGTTTTCTAGTGTTCCTGCTGTGCTGGGGACGAGTATTTGATGTTATGCCCCCTGGAATATGCCAAGGGATTAGGCTAGAGTTGGCTCTCTTCTCTTCTCTGCCTATCCTGACAGAATGACAGGAAGAATAGCTGTGAGCAGCATGGGATTTGTTGAGCAAATCTGTGACACAGCCATTTCAGGAGTTGTAATGCAGCCCCTTGATATGGCGGCAGGTCTGATGTGGAGGTTGCTGCGACCCAGGAAGCCTAGGGAGGGGCTTTGCCACCCATTGTGGAATAGGCCCAGTGATAGCTGCTGGAGACAAGCCCTAACCGGGATGTTGGAGCAACAAGGACAGGAAGGAGCTGTGTTGTGGGCCCTTAACATGACATGGATCAGGTGTGGAGGCTGCAGGAACCCACCTACTAGGGAGAAACTCCAGAATAGGCCCAGTGATGTGAGTCAGAGGCAAGCCTCATCTGGGATGGCAGAGCAGCAAGCTAGTTGGCAAGGGGCTCAAGAATCTTTACAGTACCTTGACAAATTGCTGCCGGAGAGGTAAGTAGAAAAAAAAAAACAGGAAAATGAAATGTCATGGAAGCCAACAGCCTAGTTGGTTTCTGGGAGTGAAAAGTGATGAGAGAAAGCACTTAAGAGGAATACACTAGGGGTCCTCCGAGCCTGACAACAGAAATACCATTGATGACCTTGCCATAGCAGTCTCTCAGAACAGAGGGGAGAGAACAAGCCAGGTGGTGAGTGTTGGAGGGAGGGCTTTCTCTCTTTCTGATTTTGGTCATTGGGGACATTGTTTGGACAGTGGAGGTGGGAAAAAAAAAAAAGCAGCACAGGTGCATGGTTGATTTTTGCCTTTTTCGTGTCTATTATTTCTACAGATAGCCTGTCTCAGAGAAATGACCATGTGCTTTAGCCAGAGGTTAGGTTTAAGGTAGCTAATCCTTCTTGGCATTGTGTGTCAACATATCATAAAGACTAGACTCTTAAAATACTAACTACGGGATGTTCCCTGACCTTTTCTGCATGTTCTCTCAGTGAGGCTGAAAGTAGAACACAATGGGGTTGCTGCCGCCCTCCCTTGGGCTTTAGAGAGCTTTTGGGACTGGGATCTGATATAGATACCATAAACCTGGTATTAAAAGGTAGAATTCTTGTCCAGAAAAATAGAAGCTTCTAAAAAAAAAACATGCGCATGCACACACACACACGTTTCGCATATATGAGGGCATACACATACTCACACACACAAAGTCTATCTTTTAAGTCATTTTTCTTTTATGATCTAGTTCATTTTAATTTCTGACTAATATTCGTAATTAGTAGTGGTTTAGAAAATCTTAGCTTTTAGTTTCTGTCATTAAGTATTTAATGATCTAAAAACACTAGAGAAATCCTTTATAAGCAAGAAGATTTCTTCATATATATTTTTACATTTGGAATAATTTTAGTTTCAAGTTTATTCTTACAGGATTTCTGACAGTTGGTGCTAAGTGTGCTAAGCTCCTGCTTGTTATCAGTGACCTCTGTACAGGGGCAGGTCACTAACCTTAACCCTATTTGCAAGGCCATATATTAGAAAAATGTGTTTAGTAAAGAAAATGAGTGTAGACACACCAAATTGTATTCCTAGTCTACACATTTTGTAATTTTGGCCAAATTACTTAGCCTCTCTGCTTGAATTCCTTATTCAGGAAATGGTGTGAATACTATCAGCTTCCCTGGATGTCAAAAAATAATTTGAGGCCAATTAATTGACTACTGTATGTGATCTAATGATGGGGAAAAGAGCTATTAAAATGTGAAATATGGCTTTACTAGAGATGACCACTGCAGAAAGATCCTCTGGTGAAGCCTTTTGAAGACACTTTTAACTCTTTCTGGAAATACATTCCTATAACAAGATTGCCATGCTTGTTATATTTTAAAACTCCAACCCCAATGCCAAGAAATAAATATCACAGTGGTGAGGGTGCCTTTCTAGCATGTGCCCACCCAGGTTCAATCCCTGGTACCACATGATCTCCCAAACATTGTTGGGTGCAGCCCTAGAGCCTCTCAGCACTGCCAGGGTGGCACAGAAATCCCTGACACTGCACAGCACAAACAACACAGCAACCCTCAGACCCTTGCATTGAACCTGCCCTCCCCGCTGGCCGGGTATCACAGGTGGGGATCCTGGAATTCATCAAACCCCCCAAAAAATAAAATAACTTCAGCCCAGCCAGAGTTAAACATATTCCAATTTTCATTGCATATGCATTCGAGAGTTTCAGAATAGTCCTTGAGGTAACCAAGGGTACCTGAGGTCGAGTAAATCTCACCTAGGATCACAGCATATGGGAATGGCTGAGTTACTGCATAGGTTCAGAAGATCCCTTGCAAATGCACTCATCAGTGTGGACTTCACTTGGGTCATCTCTGTCTATGGACAACCACCGGTGCAGAGGAAAAATAAGACACAACGAAATGTAGATATTATAAATGCTCTGCCCCATCATAATGTGGTTTCCTCTGCTATGACATTGAGGTCCGTGGATATTGTATCCCTGTGCTATTAAAAAAAACAGGAGTTCAGAAAAAATTGAGTAGCTGGTCCAAAAATGGTATGATGGCTAAATGTCAAGGACAAAATTAGATTCCAGGTCTTATACGCTCCATGAATTTTTTTTGCGCAGTATGTGAACAATGATAATGATATAGTTTATGGTCAGAAGAGTGCGTCAGCCTTAAATAGTCCATTCAAATTTCACATCATAGGCAAACATTTTATATCTGATTTGATCATCGACAGGTGAAACTATCAAGTCCACTGTTCTCTTCTCCTTGCTCTATAATCAGCATCAAAAGTACCAAATGAAGTCCCCGTTTTCTAACAAAAGCAGAAGACCCATGATATTCACAGTTAAGAATTCACAGTGGCCTTTGGTAGCCTCCAAAACATAACACTTTACACAGACAGGCGATTGAGCCAGATGCATTGAGGCTGTTGTGTGACTGAAATAGTCAAGCAAGCAAGCCAACATTGTTGAGCTCTCACTGACTTAATTTTCCCACACTCTTGTCCATGCATCAATTCTACAAAAAAAAATTTACACCCAAGAATAGTACCCCAAAATCTCAAGATTTCCAGAGATCACATTCCTTATAAATAGTGAGGGCTCACTGTATGTGATTTGTCTGCTTTAATTTGTTTTAGTAGCCAGACACTCAAAAGTAATGTTTGTGCTCCTCATGGTAACTAACTCATTTTAGAGTCCTAACTCACCTGATCCCAAAACTACTACTGGGCTTCTGACCCATGGGTTGCTTTTATTTTTAAAATACCATGTGTTGGGGCTAGAGAGATAGTACAGCGGGTAGCCTTCGCAGGCGCCCATCTAGGATGTTGGAGCCCTACCATCCCATATGATCCCTCAGCTGAGCACTGCCAGGAGTAACTCCTTAATGCAGAGCCAGAAGTAACCCATGAGTTCGCAGGGTGTGGCCCCAAAGCAGACAAATCAAACTCCATGTCTCTTTTTTATTATCATTCTGTGTTTTCTGTGTTATGCTGTACCTCATCTCCAAAAGAAGTTTTTTTCTTTTGAAACTTTGGAGAGGTCTTAAATCCCAAATAAATGTTGAAGGTAAACTTCCTAGAAAGAATCATTTATCTTAGTCCTGGGCCTTTTATAATGTTAGAACCCTTAAAGAGAATAAAGGACATTGATTTCTAAAAGACAAGACAGCAAGGAAAGGGTTTTTAGGGATTTTGTGCAAGTTTTAAAAGGGTCTGGTGGACGGCATGACTTATGCCTGAGTGACACCTAGTGGTTGAGAAAATCACTTTCCCAACTTCTTCCTGAGATCTCAGTCCGTGTTCTTCACCAGGTTGGTTCTGGGATCCTCTTGGGATCACCTGGGAGCCTGTATGAAATACTGAGAAACCCCCAAGCCCCGTCCTAGTGGAATCTCTTGAGTCTGACCACGACGTCGTCCGGATTTTCCATAAGGATCCTGGGATTCGACCACCATTGCACCAGACCACTGAGTGCAATGCTGCCCCCAACCCCACGCAGGGCGAGCCAACCTAAGGACACCCGGGAGATGGAAGGGGCCACGGTTAAGGGTTTTGCAGTGACCCTCCCTCCCTGGTCCATTAGATTAGGGGTGCGGACAAGAGGATGGAAGGGTGCGGGGACACGGGGTCGGCCTCCCGTGGGGCGCAGGCTGCCCTTCTGGCAGTAAGGATGCGGGCGGAGGGGTGGCTTGTTGTGGCCTTGGCGGGGGTGGGGGTGGGAGGGTTGCGGGCACGATGCCCGGTGCGGCCCCCTCACGCCTGTGCTTGCCGCCCCGCAGACGAACCCGCCGCCTGAGCGCCTTGCTTGCCGCCGCCGCCGCAGGCCTGGCCGGAAGTAGGTCTGTCGCTCGAAGACGTCCTCTCGCCATTCTTCCATCGCATCCAGCCCCATCCTCCGACCCTTCCCATCCGAGATGCCCAGACCCGGCTTGGGATATCAAAAGGGAGCAATGACGTTAGAAAACCAAAGGAGCTTTCGGCCGGCGGCCAGAAGAAGCAGCGCCTCGGGGAGCAGAGGGAGTGCTCGGCCAGCCCGCAGCGGGCAGCGGCCGCGGCTCGAGGGGCGCCGAGGCCGGCAGGGCCACCCTCGGAGATCAGGGCGGCCGGGCCCGTGGCGGCGGACACAGCGGACGCGGCCCGGCTGGGCGGGAAGGGAGGGACCCCCGCCCGCCGCAGCGGGCCCCGAGCTCGGCCGGGTGGCTCCAGCGATCGCAGGCTCGGGCGGCGTTGGCGGCGTGCGGAGGCCGAGGGCCGAGCCAACGCGCGGGGCCCCTCGAGCAGGCGCGCGAGCCCCGGCAGTGCCTCGCGCAAGCCGCCCGTGGCGCTGGGGCCCTGAAGGTGCCGGGCTCCGACAAGCTGCCCGGCGTGCTCAAATCCTGGCGCCCGGCCGCCAGCCGCGTAGCGCACTGCCTGCCGCCTCGCCTCGAACGCCGCTTGTCTTCGATTCCGTCTCCGGGCGTTTTTAATTTATTTCTCACCGTCCACACGCATTGATCCACGAGGCCGGGAAG
>JAJIBD010002925.1:0-21581 GCA_021461705.1 Cryptotis parvus
CATTTTGAACTCTCACACAGGCCTGTCTGCATCTCAGGTAGAGTCCCCTGGGGTGTGCGGCTGGCGGGGCGGGCGCCTGGGGCTGTGGTGGAGCCCCAGGTCTCGACAGAAGGTGGAACTACAACCCCAGAAGCCCGAGAGCGGAACCAGAAGTAAACCGTCATTTTGAACTCTCACACCAGCCTGTCTGCATCTCAGGTAGAGTCCCTAGGGGTGTGCGGCTGGAGCGGCGGGCGCGCTTATGCGGCCGCTTATTAATACTAAAACTAGGAAATTCAACACCAAGTGAAGGTAATACCCTCAAGAAAAAAAGAAACAGTACACTAGAAGAATCTATCCCTGAACACCACAACACCATGGGGAAAACAACGCAGATCCCCAGCTCGAAGAACAGATGAAGGAATCGACCCTGAAGACTCAAAAAAGAATACAGATGTGCATGATCACTCTGACAATGAAATTAGAGAATAAATTGGTAGGATGTTTAAGGAGCTCAACGAAAAAAATTGAGCAGATGTCCAATAAAATACAGGAGAACATAAATGAAGCAGTTGAAAGGGCAGTCAATAAACTACGGGAGGAAATGAGAGCAGAAATGAGAATAATGCAAATAGAAATATTATCACTTAAAAACTCAGTAGATGAAATGAAAAAACACAATCAGGGCTCTCAACAGTAGGATGACAGCAGCGGAAGAGAGAATCAGTGAGACTGAAGATGAGCTGCAGAAAGCACTCAGAGAACTATATAATATGGAAAAAGATCGGAAAATGGATCAGCAACGGAACAGAGAACAATGGGATGAAGCCAGGCGGAACAACATAAGAATCATCGGAGTCCCAGAGGGACAGGGAAAGTAACCCCCAAGGAAATTAAAACAGTTAAAAACATCCTGGCTGAAAAGTTCCCTAGTTAAAAGATGAAGGCATCCAGATCCAAGAAGCCCAATGCGTACCAGCAAGAAGAGACCCCCAATAGAAAGACCCCAAGACACATCCTAGTCAAAGTAATGGATGCCATAGACAGAGACAGAATTCTTCAGGCAGCAAGATCAAAGAAGGAAATTGTATACAAAGGAGCATCCATTCGACTTTCAGCAGACTTCTCAAGAAGACACCCTCCAAGCCCGAAGGCAGTGGTGGGATATAGTAAAACAACTTAATGAAATGAATGCCTCACCAAGAATTCTTTATCCAGCTAAACTCTCACTCAGATTTGAAGGACAGATATACAACTTCTTGGATAAACAACAGCTTAGGAACTTTGTAAAATCAAAACCAACCTTAAAAAAGGACTGAATGATCTACTATAAGACGAGACATAACCCAAACGAACAACCAACCTATACAGAAAGATGGCACAAAATCCCTGACAATAATCTCTCTCAATGTCAGCGGTCTAAATGCACCAGTTAAGAGACACAGAGTGGCAAAATGGATCACAAAATTGAATCCAACATTCTGCTGCCTTCAAGAAACACACCTGAACAATCGGAGCAAAGACAGGCTCAAGATAAAAGGCTGGAAAACAATCCTTCACTCAAACAACCCATCCAAAAAGGCTGGGGTAGCCATACTGGTATCTGACAACATAGACTTCAGGCTGAAGAAGGTCAGAAGGGACAGTAAAGGTCACTTCTTAATAGTCAAGGGATGCATATATCAGGAAGAAATCACGCTATTAAACATATATGCACCCAACGAGGGGCCAGCAAAATACCTAAAACAACTACTAATAGACTTCAAAGAAGACTTTGACAGCAACACAATTGTAGTTGGAGACTTCAACACTGTTCTATCAACCCTGGATAGATCAACAAGATTGAAACTTACCAAGGAAATACTGGCCCTAAAAGAAGAGATTGAAGAAAGAGGGCTGGTAGACATATACAGGACATTTCATCCCCAAAAAGCTGAATACACTTTCTTCTCCAGTGCACATGGAACATACTCGAAAATAGATCACATGTTGAGCCATAAATCATACCTCCATAAAATCAAGAAGATAGAAATTGTGCCAACTATTTTTTTCAGACCATGATGCACTGAAAATAGAAGTTAATTGTACACAAAAACGGAGACCAATACCAAGTACCTGGAAACTAAACAGCTCACTGCTGAACAACCAGTAAGCCATAAAAGAAATCAAAGAGGAAATCCAAAGATTCCTGGAAACAAATGAGACTGAAGACACGAATTACCAGAACTTGTGGGATACAGCAAAAGCAGTGTTAAGAGGCAAGTTCATAGCTCTTCAGGCTTTCATCAGAAAAAGAAGAAAAGGCCATCATAAACAGTCTGACTTCCCAACTTAAGATCTTAGAGAGTGATCAACAAAAAGGAGCCCAACCCAAGCAGAAAGAAAGAAATAATAAAACTTAGAGCAGAAATCAATGAGATGGAATATTAAAAAACAATCCAGAAGATCAACGAAACCAAAAGCTGGTTCTTTGAAAAAAATAAACAAGATTGACAAACCACTTGCAAGACTTGTAAGAAAAGGAAAAGAGAGAACCCAAATAAATAAAATCAGAAATGAAAACGGGGACATCACAACTGAAAACACAGAAATTCAAAAGATCATCAGAGATTACTATGAGAGCCTGTACGCCACGAAACAAGAGAACCTAGAAGAAATGGACAAATTCCTGAATTCCTATAGCTTCCCAAGTCTGCAACAAGAAGATTTGGAATACCTCAACAAACCTATCTCCATCGAGGAAATAGAATCGGTAATCAAAAGTCACCCCAAATACAAAAGCCCGGGTCCAGATGGATTCACAAGTGAATTCTACAAAACCGTTAAAGAGGACCTACTCCCAATTCTTTTTAAGCTCTTCCGGCAAATTGAAGAAACAAAAATACTCCCAAATAGCTTTTATGAGGCACATATCACCCTGATACCCAAAGCAGACAAAGATGTCACAAAAAAAGGAAAACTACAGACCAATCTCCCTGATGAACAAAGATGCTAAGATCTTCAACAAAATACTAGCAAATAGAATCCAAAGAGTCATCAAAAGATTATACACCATGACCAAGTGGGATTCATCCCGGGAATGCAAGGATGGTTCAACATCCGCAAGTCAATCAACATAATACATCATATCAACAAAAAGAAAAATAAAAACCATATGATCATATCAATAGATGCAGAGAAGGCATTTGACAAGATCCAACACCCGTTCATGATGAAAGCTCTCCGTAAAATGGGGATTGAAGGAACCTTCCTCAAGATAATCCAGGCCATCTACTACAAGCCCACAGCGAGCATCATTCTCAATGGGGAAAAACTGAAAGCCTTCCCCTTAAGATCAGGGACAAGACAAGGCTGCCTGCTCTCACCACTTCTATTCAATATAGTCCTGGAAGTACTTGCCATAGCAATCAGGGAAGAAAAAAGACATTAAGGGCATCCAGATAGGAAGGGAAGAAGCCAAGTTATCACTATTTGCAGATGACATGATATTATACCTGGAAAACACAAAACTCTCTACCAAGAGGCTCCTAGAAATAATACATTCTTATAGTAGAGTAGCAGGGTACAAAATCAATACCCAAAAGTCAATGGCCTTCCTATATGCAAACAGCGAAAGAGAAGAAAGGGACATTAAAGAAATTATCCCATTCACAATTGCACCACAGAAAATCAAATACCTAGGAATCAGTCTGACAAAGAATGTAAAGGATCTCTACAAAGAAAACTACAAAACGTTACTTCAGGAAATAAAAGAAGACCTGAGGAAATGGAGACACATTCCCTGCTCATGGATTGGAAGGATTAACATTATCAAAATGGTAATACTCCCTAGAGCTTTATACAGATTCAATGCGGTCCCTATAAAGATACCCATGATGTTCTTCAAAGAAATTGAACTAACACTCCTGAAATTTGTATGGAATAATAAAACCCCACGAATAGCTAAAGCAATCCTTGGGAAAAAGAAGATGGGAGGTATCACTTTCCCCAACCTCAAGCTCTACTACAGAGCAGTTGTAATTAAGACAGTGTGGGATTGGTACAGAGACAGACCCGTAGACCTATGGAATAGAACTGAGTATCCTGAAACGCACTCACAAATATACAACCACTTAATCTTTGATAAAGGAGCAAAAAATATTAAGTGGAGCAAAGAAAGCCTCTTCAACAAATGGTGCTGGGAAAACTGGGCAGCTACGTGTAAAAAAAATGAACTTACACCTCCTTCTAATGCCATGCACAAAAGTCAGATCAAAATGGATTCTAGATCTCGATATCAGACATGAATCTATAAGGTACATCGAAGAAAACATAGGAGAAACGCTCTACGACATAGAAACGAAAAGTATCTTTAAAGACGACACACCACTGACCAAGCAAATGGAAGCAAAGATAAACAAATGGGATTATATAAAATTGAAAAGCTTCTGCACCTCAAAAGAAATGGTGACCAAGATACAAAGACAATCCACAGAGTGGGAAAGGATATTCACCCAATACCCATCTGACAAGGGGTTGATGTCCAGGATATATCAGGCACTGGTAGCACTCCACAAGAAAAAAACAGCCAACCCCATCAAAAAATGGGGAGAAGAAATGAACAGAAGCTTCCAAAAAGAAGAAATTCGAATGGCCAAAAGGCATATGAAAAAGTGCTCTTCATCTTTAATCATTAGGGAGATGCAAATCAAAACAACAATGAGATACCATCTCACCCCACAGAGACTGGCACACATCCAAAACAGCAAGAACAACCGGTGCTGGCGTGGATGTGGGGAAAAAAGGGACTCTCATCCACTGCTGGTGGGAGTGCCGACTGGTCCAGCCCTTTTGAAAAACAATATGGGCATTCCTCTGAAAGCTAGATATTGAGCTCCTATTTGATCCAGCAATAGCACTCCTGGGAATATACCGTAGAGACCGAAAAACACATAGCAGAAACACTATCTGTATTTCTTTATTCATCTCTGCGCTATTCACTATAGCTAGAATCTGGAAACAACCTAAATGCCCGAGAACAGAGGACTGGCTAAAGAAACTGTGGTTCATCTCCACTATGGAATACTATGCAGCTGTCAGAAAAGATAAAATTATGAAATTTACCTGCAAATGGATGGACATGGAGACTATCATGCTGAGTGAAATTAGTCAGAAGGAAAAGGACAGATATAGAATGACTGCATTCATTAATAGGATATAAATAGATACCAGTGTTTTACTAAATATAGGAAATGGTAATGGCAGATTAAAACTCACCACTGAATATACAAAGAGACTTAAGTGATAAACTCTAAATACCTGCAGGGCTAGCCACAATGTGTAAAATAAGAGGGAGAGAGATGCAGAGACAGAGAGAGATTAGATAGAGAGAGAAAGAGAGGAAACTGGGGTACCTGCTATTAAGGCGGTCTGGGGGCGGGAGGGGGAGGGGTACATTGGTGGTGGAAATGGGGCACTGGTGGAGGGATGGGTGCTGGAATACTGTATTACCAAGAACCAATTATGAACACCTTTGTAATTTTATGTTTCACGGTGGTATAATAAAAAATAAAAAAAAGACTTTCAGAAACCACATGTTTCTGTTACCGGGTGGTACACAAAGGACCCTTATAGCAGGAATTTGGGGTCAATAACAAATAAAAACTAGACTAGAAAGCTTTATCTTGTAGGTTACTAGGAGTAACTAGTCTGCCATTCTATAAATAATTTCATTAAGGACAAGAACCATAGATTTATTAAATTTATATTTTTATAACTCACAAAAATTTGTCGGTTTGAACTTTTGTGGTCACTTTTTGTACTCTAATTCAATACAGAGTAGGATTTAGTGAATTTCTACTAAAGTGGGTAGAAATATAATAAAAGCCAGAAAACAAGCCTTAGGAGTAGATCAGAATTTCAGGTAGGTTTGGAAAGCTACAACTTAGAAACTGAACAAGGTCTCAAAGTTGATGCCAAGTTTATTGCATAAAGGCAAATGTTAAACCCATTTCTATGTGTGGTGTGACAACATTGCCTGGTACGCAGCTATTCTCATTCAGGATTGAATCATAGTTCAATAAAGTGATCCCCTTAGTATGCAAAGCAGAGATGACCTAGTAAAGGTAAATAATCAGTTCTTACTCTTTTTGGTAAGCTTTTGTATTTTTCATCTAATAGGCTGAATTACTTTTTTCTTGGATTAACCACATTCTTTCTTAATGAAATTGAGTTCAGATTGCTTGTTGAGATCATTTTTAATTTACAATTAGCTACTTATTATGGTCTGTACATCTCTATAATATATTGCTGTACCAAGAACACACCCATACCAGAAAACGGAACTCCAACTTTAGGAAAATTTTCAGCCTTTAAAGAAAAAGAGTGAGTGTCCTATTGTGAGAGTGACTTCTAGTAAAGCAGTAAAGATATGGTCCTAAACAACAGACTGACATTGAAATTATATGATTACTGTAGAAATACTCTGCTCTATTGACACAATTTTACCCAGCCATTATGCTATTTGTGGGTCTTTGTGACAGATTTGCCAATATTTGGAGTCATGTGTTCCTGACTGGTCTTCCTGATCTCTAGGTTACTGATATTTCTCTTTCAACTACCCATAACAATATGGAGCTGTGGGTAGTTGAAAATAGTACACTTAAGAGAAAAAGGGAATTGCTTTATACATGTACTCATATGTTTTAAAAATATTTTGTCGACATTTGTGGCTTGTCATTTTATTTATTTTTTTAAAATTTTTTATTATACCACCATGAAACATACAATTACAAAGGTGTTCATAATTGGTTCTTGGTAATACACTATACCAGCACCCATCCCTCCACCAGTGCCCCATTTCCACCACCAATATACCCCACCCCCTCCCGCCCACCACCATGCTGCCTTAATAGCAGGTACCCCAGTTTCCTCTCTTTCTCTCTCTGTCTCTCTCTCTGTCTCTGCATCTCTCTCCCCTCTTATTTTACACATTGTGGCTAGCCCTGCAGATATTTAGAGTTTATCACTTAAGTCTCTTTGTGTATATTCAATGGTGAGTTTTAATCTGGCTTGTCATTTTATGGCAATATCTTGAAGTGCAAAAAATGTTCCAATTTTAATGAACTCCAAATGATTGAGTATATTAAGAGTTTATATTTTAAATTATAATTGTTGCCAAAATTGTTACAAGACTAAATGTTGCAAATATTTGTCTCTGCTTTAAAAAATATTGAAATATTTTATGTGACTAAATGTGTTTTAAAGATACAATTTCATGTCTCTACAAAAAATAGTGACCACAGAATTACCATTTTTCACAGTATATTGAAAACCCCCTTTAATCCCCTCCTTCCCTCCACCCCTTTCATAACTATAACTCAGAGGTGTGAGTTCATGGAAGTGACCATTGTCTCCATCTGTTCCAACGTTTTGCTTCTCTATAGCCTGTATTGCGTGAGATCATCCTATGGAAATTCATTTCACTTAACACAAAGTTCTCCAGGTCCACTCAAGTTGTTACAGAAAGAAAAACTTCACTTCTTTTTTTTTTTTTTTTTTTTTTTTTTTTTGCTTTTTGGGTCACACCCAGCGTGTTCAGGGTTACTCCTGGCTTTGTACTCAGGAGTCACTCCTGGCACTGTGTGGGGACCATATACCAGCTGGACTACCGCTCCTGTCCAACTTCACTTTTTCTTATTGATGAGCATTGTTTCATTGTGAATACACTTATTTTCATTATCGATTTTTTGTTAGAACCTTGGGTTATTTTGTTGGAACAATGGACTACTATTGTCTGTAGTAAATGATGGTGCAGTGCACATCAGTATGCATAGTTACTTGATCAAATAAAAGGCTGTGAAAGACACCAGGAATTGGGATAACTGGACCATGCATTAAGTCCAATTTCATTATTTTCAGTGTTTTAATTTTTAATAGAATTTTAATTCATTTACATTCTCACCAAAATGGAATTAGGATTCCTTTTCGACCATATCTCTACCAATTATTGTTTTTCCAGCCTTTTCTGATGTAAGCCATCTTCATAGGCATGAGATGGTAGTTATATCATTGGCATTTTGATTTGTAATTGCGATACTAAGAAAACATTTTTTAAAAGTTATAAAATGGAAACTGCTGCTTTTCAGGTCCTGTATAACAAGAAATATGAGCCACCAAAATTGTGTAAATGGATTTGCCTTTCCAGTCAGGTAATGTGATATCTAAGATCTACCATAACACACTTTATCCCCAAGTATAAGTTAAGAAAGTCAATCGTGAACTAATAGCTGAAGGCAAAGGCAAGGCCCAGACTGATAAAATGTGCTAGAAAGCCTCACGATCACGATCACGATCTTCCCGTTAATCATCTATTTGCTAGAGCGGGCACCAGTAATATCTCAATATGTCCTGTCACATGCTGTAGAGCCAAGGGCATCGGCTTGGTACAGGAACATAAAGAGCCTCAAACCGTTATATTAGGTCATGAGAATGATCTAATATAATTGTTACTGGCATTTGGCATATCAAATACAACACGAGCAGCTTGCCAGGCTTGCCGTGCGGGAGGCATACTCTATAAACACCTCCAAATAAAGCCTTTATTGATGAACGCGCGGCCGCGAGCACGGCTGTGATGGGCTGGTCGGCTGGGTGGAGTTCTGATGAGAGGGAAGTCCAATGTGGAAAATGGCGGCGCCCATGGAGTGGGTGGGGGTCGTCTGGCTTGTTGTGAGCTTCTGCCGGGGTGGTGGGCCAAGGCTGGAACCCACCATGCCTCCCGACTGCCTCACGAACGGCTAGGCACAGGGAGAGCAAGGAACCGCTCTGCCCCATGTCTGAGAGTCTCTGGACCAGCATACCTGGGCCGGATTGAGGGAAGAAACTGCTCCAGGGTGAGACATAACATAGACACAACATTAATCACAAACATAATGGTGGCCACCACATGCACACACCTGCGCACACATACATTTGATCGATCAATATCTTACAGCTGTATCACTTGATCACTTGAATCCCGTTACTCATCGATTTGCTCGAGCGGGCGCCAGTAACATTTCCATTGGACCCTATCACGTGCCAATGTAGCCCAATGGCATCTGGTTGATTCAGGAATATAAAGAGCCTCAAACCGTTCCTTCAGGGTCTTAACAAGGGAAGTCTGACCATCTTGTAGGTGGGCGGCCACGTGATCTTTTGACATCCCGTGGGATCCAGTCGGTAACGGCTCTAGTCCAGCGGTTGTCTCCAAATCGCATTACATGTCCAGCCCATCTGATTTTCGATGCCTTGGCAAGCGAGACAGCGTCCCTGATTCTGGAATAGCGACGGAGGTCAGAACTCCGGATTCCTTCTCTCACTTGAGTGAGGCGTGATATTCCAAGCATAGCTCTTTCGATGCCTCTCTGGGAGACCCGAATAGCATTCTCATACCCTAATAATAAATGTAAAGAGCATACCCCACCCCATATACCTAAAGGCATATTTGTATGTCTTCGTCAGTGAAATTTAGTTCTTCCCCATTTATAAACATATGGTTATATGTAGGAGTCACGCCCGTGGTCATGGCTGCCCAGAGTTTCTGCATCTTGCCTGGAGTTACCTCCTCCAGGCCACTTTGTAGACAGGGGCAGGAAAGCAGTTTGGATCTGTGACTTTCTATGTGGCAGAGTATCTTACTATGTATTTTATGTTAGCTGGCATAAAAACTTCCTCTCATTCTACCACAGATTCCTCTGGGGGAATGGACACTCTTACCAGTATCGATTTATTTGGCCCTGTTGAATCTTTTAAATAATATAGCCATAATTAAATCAGAGAGAAATGTCATTTGCCTCCTAGCAAGCAAGCATGACTCTCCAATAAGTCTAAAGGCTAGTACCCAGAACAACCGTGAAGTAAAGATAAGGACCTCATGAAAGTTTGAAGATATATATATATATATATATATATATATATATATATATATATATATATATACCTAGCTGTAGACTATCCATGGTATATATTCTTTTTGTATTAATTCTGAGATACAGTTGCCCTCCCCTCACCCCCTCAACAAAGTGCCTGCAGGTGAACTGTAAGCAAGTTCCTGCTCTTAATATTTCATTAACATTTCAATGCCCTGGACCAGGTGAGCTTGCTTGGGGAAGTGAGCCTGAACATGATAGAATTGGCCCTGACTGAGATCCCTTGTTATTGGCCTGGTCAGGCCAATAAGGAGATAAAAGAAGCTGCCTTCTTCCTTTCACTCTCTCTGTGGGCTCCACTCTCTGTCTGCAATATTCACCGTGGTTTGGATTCCTTTCTACCTGTTTGGGCCCAAGCACATGGTTCCAGGGGCAGTGGGCATCTTGGTTTAAGGATCCTGGCCTAAACATGTGGCCTGAGTATAGCTAGAAACTGGAAGTTCGGGGTTTCCAGTCCTTGAATTGTAATGCCAGAACTAGTAAAAGCCGTTTGGAACTTTGCTGGATTCACTAATCTTTATCCATCCACTGGCCATGGTCCCCTTGGGTAAAACGGGATCCTGTCCTGCTCTGATATTGCTGGTGAGCAGAGGTGTTCACTGACAGTTATTTTCTTATTTATTTTGTAAGCTTCTTATACATCTTGGTTATAAGCCCTTTGTCAACTGTTCTGTATTTGATATTTTCTCTCATTCAGCAGGATGTCATTGGATTTAGTGATTGTTTCTTTCACTGCAAATACCTTTTAGTTTGATGTGTTCCCATTTACTCATATTTGCTTTTGTTTCCCTTGACACTGAAGTCAAATTCCCAAAACACATCTTGCAAATCAATAAGTGGAAAGTTATGCCTAAATTTGCTTTAATGTATTTCATGGATTCAGGTTACTATTAAACTTTTAAGTCTATTTTGAGTTACTAGGGACTGAAATTGTATGTATATGGTGTAAAATAGTAAACCCTGTTTTATTATTATGAATGTGATTCTCCTGTTTGTCTATGATAGAAATTATTATAGAAATTTTCTTATAGAAATTTATTATAGAAATTTTATTTCTTCATTTTATACTTTGTCTCCTTTATCATAAGTGGAATAGTGGACTATGTATGTATGTGTATATATATATATAGATATATATAGAGATATAGATATATAGATATATTAGACTACTCAATTCCATTGATTTCTGTGTTTTTTTGTTTCAACAGCATGATAATTTGAAGACTAATTTTGTAGGACAGTTTGAAGTCAGGAAGCATGATGTATTAATTTTGTCTTGATATTGCTTTGGTTATTTGGGGTCTTATCTTGTTCCACATAATTCCAGCAATTTTATTCTATATTCTTTAGAAATAATGCCTTGATATGGATTATATTGAATAAGTAATGTTTTGGGTGAGATGATTAATTTTTAAAATTAAAAAAAATTTATTATACCTCTGTGAGAGAAACAATTATAGAAATTTTCATGATTAGGTTTCAGTCATACAGTGTTCCAGAACCCATACCTCCACCAGTGCACATAATGCACCACCAGTGTACCCTGATTCCCTCCAACAGCTTGCCTCTATGACAGGCACTTTGCCTCTTTTCTCCCTCTCTCCCCGGCCCTCTCTCCCTTTCTTTCCTTCTTCTGTTACACATTGTGAATTGCAATATATACATTTAGGGATTTCATGTATATCCCTTTGCCTACATTCATTGCTCAGTTCTGGACTGGAATTACCATTTCCAACAATTATTAGCACATTGGTCCCTTCTCTGTGTTACCTAACCTCTGTCTCCCCACACACTTGTGATAGATTCCAGCCACTGACACATAGGATGGTCATTTTTGTAATGTTAATCTTCTAGAGATTCTGATTCACATGGGGTTACTTGCAGAGATACGGTTTAACTGGGTTAGCTGGTCAATAGAAAGATTCATGGACATGGTACTACTTGAGTTCTTGGTTGCCAGGGAAGCCAGATCATCTCAGAGGTGATCAGAAGCCTTTAAGGACTGTACTGAAGAATGCTTGGTGGATAATATGATGCTAAGCAATTGAACTGAGAGTGCTACATAAAGCACATAACATATATAATACATAACTGCCATACTATGTCTCGAGTCCCAATGCATTTCTTGGTACTTTAGTGAAAAATTATTCATAACATTTCAGTTCACATGAATGCTGTATTCACTTTCATTAATAGATTTTTCAATTTTGATAAAATACTACAGTGTTTTTATTGTAATATTTTATAGTAGGTCTAGAAATCTTATAATGTAAACCTCTACCTTTTTTCAAAAATTTAAACCTATTTACACTCACCATTTACTTATAGTATATAAACAAAGTGTACATATATACATTGTTTTATTTAATATTTTATTTAACAGTTTAACAAGGGCATTAGAAGAAAATAATCAACATATTCACCAAAACAACTATGAACCTAAACTCCTTTTCTTTTGATTTAGTTCGTAGGAATTATTCTTTCAATTGTCTAAGACTTCATAGAGTGTTTCAAAGATCTGGTATATAGTGTATCATCAGTTGATGCAAATTTTTATAACAATGTATTGTAAATAGAATATATTGCAACAATATAATTACTGGGTTACAGTTTAGTTTTAGAATACTCTTTTCTAAGCATATAAAATTCTTAAATAACAAAGTATTTTAAAAGTTGTTTATTTGAAACCTCACAACAGTTTTTAAGAACTTCTAAACTTCTGTATTACAATTAATGTTATATTTGTATTAAAAGCAACAAATATTACCATTTACTTATTATGTGACACAGTACTTTACTATAAAACTTTATAGGTTTAAAATTTAAATTTAAATTATTTGCATGTGCATTATAGTACATGAAATTAAATATTATTTATAAAAATTATAAATAAATATCATAAAATAAGTGCCTAACAGTATAGATAATATAAACTATAGAAATTACAGAAAAATAGTGAGAAGATTAATGTGATTACTCCAGAATAGGAAAGAACTAGGTTTAGTTTAAAAGGGAATTCATCATGCTTAGAGTCAAAGAAAAGAAAGGGGACTTTTTAAAGGTGACAATATGAGCTAGAGCATGAAGGTAAAAATGCTCAAAGTTTGTTCTTAGATAGTTTAAAAAATGAACCCTCTGTTGGAAATAAAGTGATTAAAAATAATCATAGATGATGACAGAGCTGTAGGTTGAGGTGGGTTGATAAGAATGCTAAATAAAGGTTTGTCAAACAAAGATACAGTTTCTATTAATACACATCTGCTTAGTGACCCTAGTTCAAGTTTTCAGACCAGAACCCTTTCCTAAACTATAGAAATCAGTATTTAAATTACTGTTAACAGTTAAGCTCCTGAAATATTCACAATAACGCAAATAAAGTGTCCTAATCCAGAGGCAGAGATTGAGGCAGGTGCCTTTTATGAGGGACCACACAGTGCCCCATCCCACCACCTCCAGGAGGGCCCCTGAACACAGAACCACGAGTAATCCCTTAGCACACAAACTGTGACCCAGTTGCAAAACAAGTGTCCAAATATGAGCAACTTCACTCAAGTTTGCTGTTCATTTTGTTTCCAGTTTTATTAAATGAATCACTGAAGACCAAGACTCCTAAAGACCAAGTCAAAATCCAGGGAATCCCTCTAAAGCTTATTTTTTTTGTCTCCCAGTGTATCTCTTATATACAGTATCTTCTAGACATGTCTCATATATTTCTCCATAACTACTATTGTCTTCACAAAGCCAACTCTTTTTTTGGCTCTTGGGATGACTTTCTAATAGTTTTCTTGACTCAGCTCTTATCTACACTGTCGCAATGAATAAATGATCACATAATTATCTTCAAAAGTTCTTCAGTAGTTTCCCAATTGGCACATACTTTTCTATTGTCAGTGATGCTTCCATCTACGATTTTCAGTTTTGACAATGGTAATATTTGTCTTTTTTCCTACGAATTCTGAACTTCTGCTGTCCAGATAGAAATATTTTCTTGTAGATGCCAATTCCTTTGAGGTCATTTTGCATTTCTTTCTGCTGTTTTCTCTAATACAGGGTTTTATCTACTACCTACTTTTGCGTGATAAGGGTTGAGATGTATGTTTCATTTTTTCTTTTTGGGGTCATACCAGTGGTACTCAGGGGTTACTCCCAGTTTTGCACTCAGGAATTATCTTGGAAGTGCTTGGGGGACCATATGGGGTGCCGAGGATTAAATCTGGCTTAGCAGCATGTAAGGCAAATGCCATCCCTCTGTACTATTGCTCTGGCCTTATATCTTTGGTTCTTTGGGTGGTTTCACCACAGAAAATTGGGAATCATTTCCCCTATGTTCTACTGCACTTACAGATTTTAGTTTGATTATATAAATATGTATCAAGAAGACTGTGTAAAGAAGAGAACCATCCTATACACTTTCCCTAACATAAGTAGACAGTAGGATATATATATATGTATATATAATAGTTAAGTGAATATATAATAAAACAAAAGTTAAAAACGCAAAGATGGTGAATTAGCACAGAATGGATTGGAGTTGTGGATATGTGTGACATTGGGAAACGTGAGATCAGAGGAGTTTCTACAGAGTAAGATATGCAATGTTAAGTGCCTGCACTTTTAACTTTGGACTTAATCCAGGCATCAGTTTTTACTGTATTAAAACACCAACATGTCTGAATCATTTCTACCCTATTTTCCCAATCATTTGATCAATTTTTCAGTCCATTAAAAGTCAGAGGCAGAGAATTGTGTAGAAGAAAGTCGCAGTATAAAATTCCTAATAGAAAAATAAACTAAATATAAGTGCCTACAATAGGTACTTGCAAATAATAGTTACATAACTTCTGAAGACTTACCTCTGCTTCAATAGAATGAGGCTACTTGGAAAACCATATTGGATGCTTTACTTTCCCAAAGGAAATGTGATGGTGTAGATAAGAGACACAATAAACTGCTGGAGGAATTCTATTAGTATATTTTTAAGGAAAGTAATTGACCATTGGGAGGACTGACATTTTAATCACATTTTCTCTTCCATTCACTTACATTCTTTAAACCCATCCTGCTGTTCATTGAGTTGGAACACTGTACTGCCTAATCTCACTACTTCACTGAAGTTCACCTGGCAGTTAAATATTTTCAATGCCTTTAACATTTTTTAAAAAGTTTAATTAAGTGACGCTTAGCCTTTGACACAATTAATATTTTCTTCACATTTAAGAATGGAGATAGTCCAAGGTATTAAATATAGTTTCTATAATAGAACATAATAGCAAAAGCAAAAAAAACTGATCAAAAGACATGCTACTATTGTTGGGAGAAGGACATGTCAACTAAAGTTTTATGCCAACTATATTTCCTTTATATAAATTCAAAATTTTTGACAGACATGCATTTTATATGGAAAAATACACAAAAATCATAAATTTTCACCAACATGCATTTTATAGGGGAATAAACATACAAAATGTCTCCATAATGATTCTTTTTTTGGGGTGTGTGGTGTTTGTGTGTGTGTGTAGAAAATCAAAATCAATGTAAAGAACAGTGAAACATCAACAGTAGTGCTTGATGAAGGCTCATAAGGCATAGATGTGTCAAATAAGTAAAGCAACAGGAAAGTCATGATTACCACCACAGGGATATTGGAAATTCCAACTGTGACAGAGAGCTTTCTTCCTTCCTGGGTTCACTGCCTGCTATAAAATGTGTTTTTTGCAAGTACTCAATCCATCAATCATAAATGTACTCACTGTGCTGGTTGTCACAGTGAACATAAATCAAGCGTAAGATGGACTGTGCCTACTAAGACCTTATGGTCTTTCGAGGAAGGCAAGACATGTTGGCATTTTCTTCAGAGAGGGAGCAAAATACCCAGATATGTATTTTTTACTTTTTGTTTTGTTTTGTCTGGCTATCTACAAAATATTTTACAAAAGGAAAGCAAGGAAAAAGTTGCTTTTTCCTTGAAAGGGGTAGGGACTTGTGTTAGAAGCCTATTTCTAGTTGACTACCTAAAGTTTTAAAAAAGTTTCAAATATTTGTTACTCAGGAACAGTGTATGTGTGTGTGAGAGAGAGAGAAACAGAGAGAGATGGAGAGAGAAATCACAAAATACTATATCAGTGTGAAAATTTCAATATCTGTAAGTTCCTACGTGTTAATTGTGCAAGTTTTTGACTATAATACACTCAACAAAAGTTTCAAAGCTGGGTAAGTCCACTTTGCTATAACTAATTAAAACAATATAATCAGCTTTGTAAGAAAATGCCAAACTGTCTCCCAAAGTGACTGTGAAAATTATTTTCATCTACATATATATATATGTATATATATATATATATATATATATATATATATTAGAGGTGTTATTCATCCACATATTTGAGAACATTTAGTCTTGTAGTGTTCTAGATTTGGTATATTCTGACAACTACTCTAGTAGTATGTCGTATTGTTTTGAATTGTGTTTTATTGATGACAAAAGCATACAGCATGTTTTACATACTTATTTGCAATCAGTAAAATATCAAATCTGGAGATGTATCTATTAAGTCTATTTTAATGCATTTACCAACAAGAGACAAATGATATTATTTTTGAGGTTTTGTTCATTATTATAGTTTAGGTGATATGCTTATAATAGTGTTAAAAATCTATGACAATATTTTACCTTGTCATCGCATCTCCATCACTGTCCCTACATAGCTCTAGTCCACCTCTTTATTCTCCTAAATCTACATTCTCTGGTTATTTGAATATTTTGAATAACACTACTTTATCAAATATACCTTTGCAAAAACTTTTCTCTAAGTCTGTGATTCATCTCACTCTTTTGACATTGTATCTCCTAGAACAGAATTTCAATGAAGGTGAGCTTATTAATTTTTTTTCTCTCAGAGAGCATTCCTTTGTTGTTCAGTCTAAAAAGTGATAGCTTTGCCCAAGTTCATGAAGGTTTTCTCCTGTTATCTTCTATGACTTTTTAGTTTTGACATATAGGTCTAACTTCAATTAATTTTGTAGAGTATAGACTATCCAAATTATTGTGTAGCTTTACTGATAGATATCAGTTTCTTCCCATTGTCTTTGTTGAAAATATTATTCTTGTGCTAATGTGTTACTTTTGTTTTCTTACCAATGATCAGTTGCTATATTGATGTGGCTATAACATATATCTATATGTTTCTGGGTTTACAATTGATTACTTTGTCAATTGTTTCACTAAACCACTTTGTCTTGATTACTGTCATTTTATAGTAATTATTGAAGTTGAGTTGTATCAGTTCTCCAACCTTGTTCTCTAACCCTAGTTGATCTTTTCCGTCTCCATACATATTTTAGATTTAATATGTCAATATCTACAAAATGTTGCTGGAATGATGACGGTAAATATATTGAATTTCTAGTCAATTTGGGATGCACAGCATCAAGTCTTCTTACCCATGAATATAGAATATCTCTCCATTTAATGACTCTTTTTTTCATTACAACACTGTGATTTACAAAGTTCATATTACAGTATATCAAGCATACAGTGGTCTAATACTAGTCTTATCACTGGTATGACCTTCCCTCTACCACTTACTAATTCTTTTGAAAAATATGTTAAGCATAAACATTTGAAGTTTCACTTATGCTTATTTTTATATACAATATTATATTTATGCTTGAAATTTATTTTGGGTGCTAATATAAATGGCATAACGTTTTACTCTTCAATATCCATCTGATCATTGCTGATAGAGAAACAACAAAACAACAGACTTTTGTATAAGTTCATCCTCACCTTTACAATTCTTCGTTCTTGGAAGGGTTTTTTGTCAGTTGTTTCAGGAATTTCAGACAAAATAGATGCTTGATGTATTCAGGGGTATAAGCATAGGTTCCTGGTGTAATTGGTGGTGGTAGTGGGGTTCTGTTGGTTAGCATAAAGAAGTTAGATTTCATAGGAGGCTCTGAGTAAGTTTTTTAGTTTTCTGGAAAGAGGGTACTAGGCCACATTATTTTTTGGGGAAACTGCTAAGAGTTTTTTCCTCTGGCTCCTTTCAGAAATTTGCTCTTTATCTTATATTTGTAATGTCATTTATAAATATTATCCTTGGGCATAGGGCAGAGACAGACATAGGGCAGAGCTGTTACTGGCTCTCACTGTGCCCAGCCACTCATGAGGTGCCCTGGAGGGGTGGCAGGTTCTAGCCCTGGCCCGCCACCCCAGAAGAGCCTCAGAACAAGCCAGACGACCCTCCCCTCCATGAGGACCTCCATTTTCCACATCCAGACTTACCCCCTGGTCAGAACTCCACCCAGCAGACCAGCCTATCACAGCTCGGCTTGTGCGGCAGTGCAGTTCATCAATAAATGCTGTATTTTGAGATGACTGAAAGAGTATGCTACCCGTGTCGTATTTGATATGCATATACCAGTAACAATTATAGACCTCATTCCCATGACCTGATGGAATGGTTTGAGGCTCTTTATGTTCCTGGGTAAGCAGGTGCCCTTGGGCTTTACTTGCATGAGACAGGTCATATGGAGATGTTACTGATGCCCGCTTGAGCAAATCGATGATGAACGGGAAGACAGTGATAGACAGTGATAGATCCTTGGGCATATTTGGCTTTTTTTCTTTTATTTTTTGCTTGATGTTTTATGAGCTTCCTGAGATTGGCTTGGTATTTAAAAAATAAACTTTGGAGAAATTCTGTCATTATGGCATCATATATTTCTTCTGTTTCCTTTGTTCTCCTTTCTCTCCTTTTTGGTACTCCCAGAACATGTGAGAATTTGAAAAATTTGAAGTTATCTCACTACTGGTATATTTTGATTTTTTAATGTTTTTGTTCTTTTAGCTTTTTATTTTCGAAAGTTTTTACTATATAAACTCAAATTTTCTTTTATTATGTGTTCAGTATTAACAATACTATGAAATAATTAAAATTATTATTTATATTTTTACTTCCAAAAATATCTCTAAATAGTTCTTTTTAAGATATTCTTTACTCTGCATATACAATCCATCTCTTCTTCATGCTTTACATAGTTTTCATTAGAAACATTGGCAATCAGATTTTTCTCTTTTAATATGTCATGTAATTATTCCTTGATAGTCAAACATAAGCACAATATAAAGGAAGAGCTTAAAATTGTTTCTTAATGATAAAGTGTTACAGTACAGCCAGTAGGGCATTGTATTTTGTTACGGAAAAACCTTCTAGGAAAGCCAGAAGTCAACCAAGAGTTTAATACTACTCCTATTCACAGTTGCAACACAGATAATCAAGTACCTAGGAAGCAGTTTGACAAAGACGTAATGGATCTCTACAAAGAAAACTACAAAATGTTACTTCAAGAAATAAAAGAGAACCTGAGGAAATGTAGACACATTCCCTGTTCATGGTTTGGGAGAATTAACATTATCAAAATGGTAATAATCCCTAGAGCTTTATACTGATTCAATGTGGTCCCTATAAAGATACCCATGACGTTCTTCAAAGAAATTGACCAAACACTCCTGAAATTTGTATGGAATAATAAACTCCCACTGAGGCAATCCTTAGGGGGAAAAAAAGATGGTAGGCATCACTTTCCCCCAACTTCAAACTCTACTACAAAGCAGTCGTAGTTAAAACAGCATGGTATTGGTATGGGACAGACCCGTAGACCTATGGTATGGAACTGAATACCTTGCAACACACTCTCAAATATATAATCACTTAATTTTCTATAAAGGAGCAAACAATATTAAGTGGAGCAAAGAAAGTCTCTTCAACAAATGGTTTTGGGAAAACTGGGCAGCTACGTGCAAAAAAAATACTTAAAAATCCTTCTAATGCCCTGCACAAAATCAGATCAAAATGGATTATAGATCTCAACCTCAGACATGAATCTATAAGGTACATCGAAGAAAAAAGGAAAATGTTTGATGACATCAAATCTGAAGGCATCTTCAAAGACAAAACACCAAGACAAATCAAGTGGAAGCAAAGATAAGCAAATGGGATTATATAAAAATGAAAAGCTTCAGCACCTCAAAAGATATGGTGACTAAGATACAAAGACAATCCACGGAGTGGGAAAGAATATTCACAAATACCCATCTGATAAGGGGTAAATATCCAGGCTATATCAGTCACTGTTAGCACTTTACAAGAAGAAATTAGCCAAACCATTAAAAAATGGGGAGAAGAAATGAACAAAAGCTTCCAAAAGGAAGAAATTCGAATGGCAAAGGGCATATGAAAAAGTGCTCTTCATCATTAATCGTCAGGGGGGAAGCAAATCAAAACAACAATGAGGTACCATCTCACCCCACAGAGACTGGCACACATCCAAAACTGCAAGAACAACCAGTGCTGGCATGGATAAGGGGAAAAGGGACTCTCATCCACTGTTGGTGGGAGTGCCAACTGGTCCAGCCCTTTTGGAAAACAATATGGACATTCCCGAGAAATCTAGATATTAAGCTTCCATTTGACCCATCAATACTACTCCTGGGAATATACCCTGGAGACCAAAAACACATAGTAGAAACACTGTCTGTATTTCTTTATTCATCACAATTCTATCACAATAGCCAGAATCTGTAAACAACGTGCCTGAGAACAGAGAACTGGCTAAAGAAACCATGGTACATCTACACAGTGGAATACTCTGCAGCTGTCAGAACACATGAATTCATGAAATTTACCTGCAAATGAATGAACTGGAGACTATCAGGCTGAGTGAAATTAGTCAGGAGGAAAAGGACAGATATAGAATAACTGCATTCATTAATGGGATATAAATATATACCAGCGTTCTACTAAGTGTGGGAAATGGTAATATCAGAATATAACTCACCATTTAATATACACAAATAGACTTACATGATAAGCCTACATATCTGTAGGGTAAGCCACAATGTGTAAAAGATGATAGAGAGAGGCAGAGAGAGAGAGGAAAGAAACATGCCTGCTATAGAGACAGGCTAGGGGTGGTTGGGAGGGATGTGGGACATTGGTGGTAGGAATGGGCCAAGGGTGGAGGCATGGGCGCTGGAACAATGTATGGCCAAGACCAATTAGGGAACACCTTTGTAATTGTATATCTCATGGTGGTACAATAAAAAATATTTTAAAAGGGTTGCATTGGAACACATGTACAACATGTGTTGTACATATATCAACAAACAAGGAAGTTGTAGATCAATAATCTAACCTTATATCTAAAAGGAAGAAGAAAAGTAGCAAAAATAGATCAAAGTCATCAGAAATGAGAGATAAGAGTAGAAACAACACAGAAAGAAATAAGCAACACAACAAAATTGTTCAAGAAATCAACAGTTCTTGATTTCTTGAGTGAAATCAAGAACTGACTACGTAAAAGAATGAATAAACTAATAAATCATTCACTAGACTCTCCCTAAAGAAAGTCCTGATGAAAACAGCCATGTATTAATGAGGCAACATTATAACTTATATGCATTTAAAAAGATAAATATACTTTATGATCATCTAGGTATACCAAGATCACCTAAAATACATGTGAGATTTCAAATCCAAGAAGTAATAGTGATATCTCTAGAATTACACAATCTAAAAATCAACCATTAAGTAATGTATACTTTTTGTTTGTTTGTTTGACATTTTAGGTCACACCCAGCAATGCTCAGAG